>CACRXP010000976.1:90377-122492 GCA_902702965.1 Spirometra erinaceieuropaei
AAGGAGTTCTTTTTTACGTCTTAACGATTTCAGATAGGAGGAAGAAATTCTATCCGGTCGTACCATAACAGTATCAAAAGGGCAGCAAATATCGAAAATTTCCTTTAAAAACGCTGTCAGGTTGGAAGAACAGGATTCAACATTTGAATGTTCAAGGAGAGTGGGGATAGTAAGAGAAATGCAAGTCTGAAGCATGTGAATGTTTTGGGCGGACGTTTTGCGAACCTTAACCTTTCTCTCAGGCTTGGCAAGCAGTGCACGTTTTGAAGTGGAATAGATTTTTGGAAGGCACAATAAAGTGGAATGGTCAGAACCTGACAATGGAGCCCTGTTTTTTACGCAAAAAAGCTTGCTATGGTTAGTCAGAATATGATCAAGAGGGGCATTTGCGCGAGCATTAAAGGAGACAAGATCATCGAAGCCTAAAAGTGTAAGGGGACGTAAATTCACGCGATTAAAATCGCCGCATAAGAGAGTAAGATAGTCGCAGGATAATAAAGCAAGTTTTTGTGAGAGGAAGTCGAAAAAACGGGTTAATGCGCCTTCACAGGAAGAGGGGGGAATGTAAATACTAACAAATATGATGCCTTTAAAATTACTTAACAAACGGGGCTTACATAAAACAGCGATTACATCTATTAAATCATCAGAGTAAGAAAAAAGGGACTTACAGTCTCTGCACCAATTTTGATTAACGAAAATGGCAACGCCTCCACCTCTGCCACAAGATAAAGATTTTCTATCTGTTCGAAAGCAGTAGAAGGATGGGGGAGTAATAAGCTGAGAATCAATGTCACTATTAAGCCACGTCTCTTGAAGGCAAACAACTTCAGTTTTGCTGTGTTCTTTTTTCGACAAAAGTAGCTCCAAATCATGGGTTTTGTTGAAAATAGAACGACAGTTTGTCGACAAGAACGCAGGGATTGACAATTTGTGATTCGGCTGACGTTTGAATGCGAATTGCCAGCCACAACGGTGTTTTCTCCGATGCATAGGCCGTTGTTGACGGATATTTGATAAAGTCAACACAGAACGATCACAAATACGACATATTGATCGTAAAGTGCAACAGTTTGCATCATGGTCGTTCGTAAGTGAAATTGACAATTTAATTCCGTTCAAAAGGGTGCTAGCGTACTGTAGAGACGACCTCATAATCTTAGCTCAGACAAACAAAGGATGCAAAACAATTCAATATATCGAAGAGAGAAGGCACAATAACGTACAATTAGTAAAAAATCCACACGTGAATGGAGAGCTACAAAAATGGCGGCTCAAATTCAAAAGCCCGGGTGACCGTCTCACACCCTTTGCTCCTGGCATCAGTTCGGCCAGTGGAAGCAAGTCATTCGTAATTAGTAGTGCCTCCACTGAGGATGCAATCGGACACCAGAGGAAAGCTTGCGTTTTTATAACAGTCGTGGTCCGTGGTCACCGGTACCTTTAGCGCACGGACGCGCAATGATTGCCTGAAGAGTGTTATGGGAGGTCCGGGTGATTACCGGACATAAATTAAATTCAGACTGGCAAAGCCGAATTATCCGAGATGAAAATTTGGGAAAGAAAAAAGTGCTCCCGGAGCGAATTTATTGAACGGCTGACGTTCCGGAAGGCTTAGTCGGCTCATCATTGTCAAGGAGTTAAATATAAACGGCGTATCAAGCCAGTCGACCCTGAGCAGATCGATTTTTTCCATCTTTCGCTGCCCCGACCGTTTGATGAATGTCTGACAGACTTGACAGCTGCGTGCCTTGTGAGTCACCATCTCGATGGAGTGTGGAGCTGGTTCGGTCTATTGGCTCTTCTTCTACTTCCGTGCTTGTGCCGATTTTTCACACACTTCAGTTCTCCGGCAGCGTAGAATACAGTCTACGAATGCAAACATTACTTGGCTAGCCTCCCAGGAATGTCGAGGCAATGCGGAATATTGCGGGTGTCCCAGGTAAATCAGATAACCTGCCTGTTCGAGATCCCGATTCTCCATTATCTGTCATGCCCCATGGCCATTTTGTTAAACAGCAAATGTCGCGTAGACGGAAGTGCGATTTAAAGGGTTAGAGACTGTTGTTGGATTGGTAAATGCGGTGACCCCAGTCCCGTTTTTCGCAGACTGTGCATTCACAGGTAAGTAGCCTCAGGACCGCACGGAATAGCAAACTTAAAACTGTATTTTACAAACTTTGGGCCCCAAGGTTTGTGAGCGTCTGCTATGACATGATCAACTAGCCATGGTCCTTGCAGGCTAGTGTGCGCTGGCAGTTCTCCGGTGCCTGGTTGTCTGCCGAGAGATGCACTTGCGTTTCAGCCGGGCACACAGGTCATATGCATGGCTGCCCAGTCCTTCACGCCTTTTCTGCTGATGTTGTTGCACGTTAAATTCCTGGTCAAGTGTCCATTGTGGATCAGGAGGGGGGAATGGAACCCCGAGGTGCGGATTCGGCCGCGCCATCCGCCTGCGTCCCTGCCTATGGTCTTCTTGGCTATGCCTTGGCATGGAACCCAGGCGGGGGAGAACTAGAGAGTGCGGTAAATGCTGCACAAGCCTACTCTCAATATAAGCTGATTCACGCGCAAGTCACTGTGTCTGCTTCATCTTTTTGTGGAGCACATGACGAACATCGTCGGATGCGACGGTAGAACAATCAGTACCATTACCTTATAACCTGCAACGGCAGCGGCTCTGCGAACCATGCTATTGGGATTTAGTCGCCTTGAGTATACGGTTAAGAATGGCTGCACACATACTTTGTATGTGCGGGTAATTACGATGGTGCTCCGTGGAGATCCTGAGGGGGCCGCGCTTGTGAAATCCAAGGTAGCGGACGTGCCGAAGTGCGATGGGTCGACAAAACGAAGGTTCTCAAACCACAAGACGGAGTTATAGAACAGAATTTACTGAGGCGAAAGGGTATGCACTCAGCTCAGAGGCGAGGTCGGAATTCGTCTCTTTAGGTGCGTATGTTACCCGAAATGCATGAGCCTCAATTCCGATCGTCTATCGCCAATCAGCGTAGGATGCAGATGTGGCTAACTTCAAGCATTCGTCACACCAACGCCAAGTCATACGTGGCACCAGCAGCGAATTGACAGAGAGCATGAGCCTAGCGGGAGGGTGTCGTGAGTAAGCGACCGCGCTGGTGATCGCGGGCGTAGACTGCCACATACGCACCCTAACCACCATAACACAACGACCCGACCCAGTTAAAGAGGTAGCAGCAAACACCGGCTGATATCTACTCTTCACTGAGGACTGAAATGCAGTCAAAGCATACACGGTGCGTTTCCAGGACCCCAACCGTTTGCATTGGCCACTCAGATTCGAGCGCGAATGTTCAGCGAATGAAAGTGAATAAGCTGATCAACGGAAAAATCGATCGACTGATTGATGGACACTCGTTCCTTGCTAATGCGGCGCCCGTCTGAAGTGACGTTTGCACGTCCAATGCCTTGCTGTGATAGGAATAGCCCCTGTATTGGCGGGATCACCTTTTCTGGACGGTCATTGACACGCAGACTCGCGAATACCAATTTGCCTTACGACGGAGCCCATCGCAAAAATAAGGCTGGACAGCGATCATCAGCTGTCACAACTGGCCTTCTGGAGCCGGTTTTGCTATTTCGACGCTGAACTAGCACAGACGTTTGACTCCGAATGCGCTCCTGTTACACCATTAAATGCGTGACTTGTTTATTACCGCCAGTTCGCGCGGGCGACTGTGGGCTGACCTTCCCTGTCGTCATTTTTCGCACTCTGCTTCTACACTAATTAACCATTTCTCCATACATATGGGGCACGTGGATGTCGGCCAGCGGGCACCCGAGAACTTAATCTCAACCGCTTGCAGGTAGAAATGTCTGAGACAGTATTGCTGCGACTTGGTAGTTCGCCGGTGTATTGCTAGAAGTTCCACACTTTTTTGCCCAAATAGCCATTTGTATTAACTGATGTACTCTACTGCCTCTGCGAGGTGTGCATTTCTGAGGGCTTAACGATGCAGAGAGCAGCTCCTGAAAAAAATGCTATTTCTGGCAGTCCAAACAAATAGTGACTTTGTTAACAACCATCTTTTAAAGTGGTGAGGCGTGCCAGGATGGCCGAGTGGTTAAGGCGGTGGACTTAAGATCCACTGGAGGATTCTCCGCGTGGGTTCGAACCCCACTCCTGGCAGCACGTTTTGAAACTTACGGCGTTGATAGAAGGCTGGCCAGTAACTTCGCTCGCTCTTAACTATCATAAGTAACTTTTCCGTAATGCTCATGATAACTAATTTCCGCGAAATTTTCTAGCAAGTACTTAGCGCAGCGTGCTGATATGCATTTTCCATAGGTGCCTTTTTCCGTTAATGACTACTTTGCAGCCACTCAAGGTCTGGAATCAGGCTGAGTTACCCCTAAGTTAAAGTATAATTCCTTCGGGTGGCCCCACAATATGCTTTCTCAGATAACAGCTGATCGACTATGGTAAGAGGCCTGGACTGCAGTTGCATACAGTTTGCGGCGGAGAAACCAAAGTCGAGCAAAGTGTCCTTTCGTCCTTTGCAATCCTAGAGTTGCTGCCCCGCGTTTTCCATTCCACAAGTATTGCAGTTTTGTTGTCATCTGAAAGTCCCTCCCGAGGATTTCAGTTCCGTTCAATTCAGTTTATTGAGGGAAATAGGCATAAGCCTTTGTGTACACAATCTACAAGGTAAAACTGGGCGCGGTGTACAAAGAAATTATCTGGGGCGAAACAATTCAAAAGAGCCCACAATCGTATGACAAAATGGGAGTGAATCTCTGGGCATGAGCTTTATGTACCATCGCTCTTGGTAATTTAGAAACAAAAATGTGTCAAGGTTCTTTTTAAAACCTTGCATTGATGGCGACATCACAATATATGTAGGGAGAGCATTCCATTGTGTGAGCAGTCGGTCAGAGAAGACGACCTTCTGCATATCCAGCCTTGCCTGCTGTGTGCGCAGTTTTAACGGCGTTGGTCGTGGTAGCGAATTCAAAAAGTCCTGAAAGGCCAGGCTACAGTCCAACCCCTTCACTATGCCGAATACAGATTCCTACGAATTTGCCAATAACTCAAAGGAGAATGTTCAGATTTATTGGGCGCATAGCATAAGGAAATGAGCTTTGACCTCTAATCATCTCCGTGGCTCTCCTCTGAACTCTTTCGAGACAATTTCGATCGTGAACCGCCCACGGTCACCAGGCTTATTAACCGTACTTCAAGTGCGGCCACGCGAATGTTCCGAATGTCTTTGTGTAAGCGTCTTCGTCAAAATCCGTAAACGCACGCATGATGGCGTTCCGTACGGACATTGAGCTTTTGCTATCGTGACATAGATTTGATACGCTAGACACCCTTTTTTATGACATCTCTGTACGCTTAGCCGATGTGGTGTTTAGCAGCTCTGTCCAGTGTTACATAACCAGAGGGCTAACATAGGCGGTCGACTCGACCACGTGTGCGCTAATATGGACGTCTTCGGCCGCTGCAATGTGTATAATAGTTATTTAGATGATGGCGACCGCTTTTAAGAGTACCAAATCGTGAATAAGCAAAATGATGAATTAAAACACACGGTCTTGGTATGATTTGGATTGCGTGATGATGTATGTACTCGCGAGATCTATTTAGGTACCGATGACTTGCAGCTGTACCCAAGAGCGGCGAAACAAAATGACGGAGATCAGCTGAGCATGAACTGGGAGATATCAGAAATATCTGACGGGGATAGGCGCAGTTGTTCTGCGCACAAGACTCTTTCAGGATGGAACGCCACGGAATATCCAGCTGCATAGTGTGTCTGAATACATTCATTTTACTCGAAAGTATCGTTTTGTCCACCAACGTAATCCATGTTTTCCTGCATTTGCGTCCGCCTTCTGCCTGGCATGCTGCCACACCCGTAAAACCCCTTCCAGTTCCACCATTCCCATGTGATACGATCCGCAGTATACCGGCAGGCAACTAAAATCTTTCACCCTATCACTGTCAAAATACGAAGCATAATCATGTTCTATAAATTAAATTAATTGGAATATCCAAAGGACGAGTGAGTTCGGTTAAAACGGTCGGTGAGTACCCCCCTCTGTCACTATCCAATTCTGTTAGACTTTCTTTCCAAATCGTCTCCTGGCCAATCACAATGGCTTAATCCAGTCTTTTGACTTTCTAGGCTGGCGAGACCCAATAAATACGGCTAAGAAGTAACCGTGGAAGGTGTGAACGTCCTGGTTCCGGCCTTTGTACCTCCGCAGTTCGGGATACCAAACCAAAACTCTCCTACCCCTGTCCTTGTACAGAAAAACATTTAATAAAAACTGTATGTTAGCTAGCCCTACTAAACTTCCTGTTTTTCTTTACCAATTGTCTTTATAATTTCTGATTGAGTAAGCACTCGTTCTAGCCAGGTTCGTTACAAGTTAACCCTTTTAACTATCAAAGGGAGCATAGAAAAATTACGATATATGACTTTCAAGAAATGTTAATAAGAGTGTATGAGGGTTTATAAAACTTAAAATATTCAAAATAACCATAAAACACATATTTAATTCAAAGACTTTTCTGCTTCGCTGGGGATTTTGGAATGCGACTTCCACGACTGAGGGGGGATCACTCGATGGCCTCCGTATCAGACGTTGGTTAGATTGCGCACATGCGTGTGACAAATTCTTCCTTCCAACTTCCACCATACAGCAACGTGAGCACTCTTTAAAACATCCATGTTCATTCAAATGCCTTGAAACAGATTATGCTAGAAAGATGCATAAAGTAGGAAACTGGCCCACTTTTTGAATCCACCTGAAGTCCTGCTGTTAGCGAATAATCAAGTCATCTCTTAAGCCACAGGCACGTATAATTCCATGCATCGACCGGCCATTGTTCTCACTTTTAATGTCCTGTAGTTGACCTTCGCAGGCCGAAGAATCGGGGACTCCAGCATACTCCTGACTCAACTTGCACAGACATCTCCAACAGGCAAACAAAATGGAATCGCGATTCACGAGCTTCCTGACAAACGCCTGTTATTCCTACCTCCTTGCTACCTACTTAGTGCACAGAACACAATTTTCGAGCGTCGTCATCCTCTATTGTTTGCAATTTGGCCGGAAGAAATTAATTAGGAGCAGTTATAGTTGATCACGTACCTTGACCGTAGCACATAACTTGCTCTATTTGTTCAGACCAGATGATGTCGAAGTTTACACGTATGTGACAACAACAGCACGAGGTAGAATCCGAACTTGTGGTAATTCAAGTAAAGGGTGCACTTACATCGCCCCAATCATTAGACCATGCTCCGGTTAGCAGTATCACACCCAAGACGCCAGAATGGGGAACGTATTCTGAAAGGAGAACTAAGTCGCTGTCATCTGCGCCAATGGCTCTTGGTAGGACCACAGTATGCGCGGGCTGCGAAGGGTCATACCCGAGATAGCAACCTTGGCGCCAAGTGTTTAAATAAATGCGCCGGATTTAGGTGAAAATGTTTGTTCTTAGTGGCGTGCGTTGCTCCACATGACGGGCTGTGTTCTAAATACTCTGTATCAGCAGGAAAGTTAAATTACCTCACGATAAGTCTTTGCCGAAATGCGCTGGGCCCACGTAAGTCCGAAAACCTCGTTGTACATGCGTGTAGCATGCCTTAGACGTATGTGTTCAAGCTGCGTCAGCCAATGTGTCTAACTCCGTTACCCGTTAGTTAACAAGCTTTGATAATTGACCGGTGCACGGATGAGGGAAAAGAGGGAACGAAGCCGATACTAGGGCATCCATCCACGAGCGACATCTGCGCATTCTTTGCCGTAATATATCTGAAGTTCATAAATGTATCATGGTACGTTAAGAGTCGCGACTTCGACAGCCGCCGACCGATGAGATAACTTGGTTACTCTGAGGACTAATAGTCGGTTGTAATGGCTCCTTAATGCCGCTTCTTAAGCACTCTCAATGATAGGAGATCAGAACCAAGAGAATTCGTTGAATGTGTGGAGATCAAGGGGAAGGGGGGCATGTAACACGCGTAGATGGGCTATTCACTTTTTCAGTCACCGCGCTAGGGCCGATTATCTGTCATCTTGACCGTTCCTTGTCACCGGAGTCAGGTGGATGAGATAAGAAAAAGTACGAGAAGTGCTGCGAAAATCTACCTCACAACAAACCTATTCGGGCGTAATTAATCGATGCTGTGCTGATTCCGCTGGGTTGCCGATGAAGGTCATCGTTTGTGACAACCAAACTGCCATATTTCCTTAACTCACGGTGGTGTGCCGAAATGACTTTTGCTGCATTAGCTGAGGTCTAGTGTGTCCCGGTGGGACATGGATGGTCGAGCTGAGATCATTTGCATGGCTGCGGATCAGTGCATGCGAGGTTAGATGAAGTTGATATGTCGAAAGGGCTTCAATGCAGAAATGGAATGGCGTTGGGTTTTTAAGCCTCCTAGCAAATAAAATGACTGGTGTAATGGTGGCTGGCGGCCAGACGTCCGAGGGAGTAGATTAGGGTCACCATATTCTCATAAATTTTCTGGCAGGTCTTTTATTAGGTCTAAATTTCGTTGGTTAGCAGAAATAGAAATTTTTGGGACCGACATAAGAAGGTCAGATCTACCTCGACAATCGCACAATATTGTGTCAGCTGTAAGCGTTTCACAACGTTTACAAATCGGAGGTTTTCGTTCGAAGTAGCTTCACATATGCCCTCGAAATAAATGTCAGTGGAAAACGAGTCTCAGCACGGAAATTATAGAAAGACAGAGAAAGTGCGATTTGTGAAACAGTTCAGATTTGAAAATGAACTGCTGATCAGGTCAATATCAGATTTGCCCCGACCATAATTAAAAAGTTTCCTTTTCATGAGCCAGTGAAGTTAGGCTGGATAAAAATCATGTCTGTGTTAACGTACTAGAGCTTACACGGTCTTTGTAACTTCACCTCTTATTTAACAATTCCGTTAAATTCATGAGTTGCATTAATTAGTCAGGTTAACTAGAGATTATCGACTTGTTCTGACTAAAACGAGGGTCAGCACGCTCAAGTATACTTTCACCACTATTCCAAATATCACGTTAATGAAGCTTGGAGAACGTTTTTTTCCTCCAGACAGAGAAAATTTTCCAAGTTACGCTGCCATTGCCCTGATAGCAGTAGGTTCAAACCTTACCAGCCCAAAGGCCGATCATGAGCAGGTTACAAAGACAGAAGGGTAGAAGAGAGGTAGGAAAAGTCGATAATCAGTTGGAGTTTTCACTTGGGATCATAATTTGGCAATATGAGTTTTCCTGAAGATGTCCACGAGATCAGAAATGAGCATCGATTAACCTAGTGTTAAATCTTACTGATAGGTCCATCACAATTATTACTTGCCACCAAAAGTTTCAGAATTTATTGTAGCCTAATTCATCTAGGTCTCCATGACACAAAATGTATTAAATTTACGTTCTTATGGCTGTCTAATGAATGTGTCCCACAGGCAACCGCTCAGTCCGTCTATGTCTCCATCTCAACACCAGACTGTGAATCTGTCATCTTGACGACGCTACCGTATAATGCGGCGACCTAGACAGTCTAAAAGAAACAAGCCCAGAAATTCAACCACTCCCTGCCAGCACCAGCTCCGCCTAACCCCCTCAAATATGGCGGGGCTAGAGGACGCTATGAAGGGGCTTGGCGGGGCTGTGGAAGGGGATGTGGCGGGACATTCTACGCCACAGTCCCGCCTGGCCCCACATTTCCACCCACTTTTGCCACCCCTTTAAAATATTGACCTGTATGGTGAGTCCCTTGAGGCGCACACAAATAATACCTACCGGCAGAAGTTTCAGAGCGCAGTATGGGCTTTTTTCGTTCAGGAAATTGATTGCCAAATGCTGTCGAGGTTGAGGAAACCTCAGACTCAGGCTCTTCAGTGGTCTCATAATATGCCTTCGCCTGGCGCTTAATGCGCTTGTATATGGTGATTCGGTGATAGCCCCAGTAATGACGCTTCATAATTGCTTTGGATATTCAGTTAAAACGATAAACAGTTTGTATAAGTATACTTATCCAAATTTTTTATCGTATGTACTATTTAGCCTTGGTGTTTATAAACACCAAGGCTAAATAGTACATACATAAACATACAAATCGACTACTTGGACTGACTAGTGAGCAAATATCAACACAATTAGCATAAGATACCTAAATTAATTAAGGCAGTTATCAAGAGATTGAAAACAGCATTGGCTGACGCCCGATATTATCCGCTACCCGTGGGCGTAAATGAATGCTTTTTCCATGACTTATAAGCCACTTTTGATAAATTAACTCATTTTAATGCCAACGAAAGTACAATGAGTGGCGCTGTTGAAACATAAATTTCCATGCAAATACGCTTTAAAATGCTTCAATCTAGAGGGGGTTCCGGCCCCATCCAGCACCTTCCCAGCCCCACCTATGAAGGGGTCATGTGCTGGCAGGGCTCCGACCGATGCTGTCTTTGACGGATAGTTAAACTGAGATGACAGGAGCAGATCCTGACCACAGAAGTTTTGGAACGAGCAAATGTTCTCAGAATGTTGGGGACACTACAGCTGCGCTGAGGCAGCCACCTTGTGAGAATAGATGATGAACTTCTACCAAAACGACTCTACAGAAGCGACCGGCCTAGAGAAAAACAGTGAAGACTAAAGCAGCCAACTACGAAACCAGCCGGGTCGACATTATCAAGTCACAAGCGCCCCTGACCCACAACCCCAGCACCCAACCTCTCCAACATGTTCGCGGTGTCAACCAATATTTCGCTCGAATCGGCCTTGTCAGGCACCTCCGGATCTAACGCAACAACAACACAAAAACCCGAAATGCGACCTCCCCGACCGCCCTGCTCCACTTCTCACTGTGTCCACGACGGCGACCACTTTCACCACTGATAATCGAAATCCCGGTGGGTAACGCTAGGGTGTAAGACCCGAAAATAGATGGCAACTACTACAATTCACTGTGACTGTAAGCATCACTTATTATTCACCACTCCCATTGTTTGAAGTTTCCTTCACCTCCTGGTTAAATGTAAACTTATCAGCAGCGTTATTTTAAAAGCCCGTGATTTTTTGAAAATTGCTTTTTTATTCTTTAATCATCAGGGCTGCTTTCTTTACCGAATAAGGGCGTTCATTGGTTGACTCGCTCGGACAGTTGACTGGTGCGGGCGATAGGGCAGAGTAAAGTAGGTCGACTCTCAGCGCATAATTACTCACCACAAACAATCTGACACTCGAGACTGTCGTGGTGCGCTAAAATTCGTGTCTTGGAAGACTGCCAACTGACGCTTCGACTCAGACTTCGCAATCAGTCTGATAGTGTGTTTGTGAATTGAGTGGCTGATTGGCTGAATAAAAGCCAGACTAGGAAGTCCCCTTCTTATCACACCTATGAGATCCGAGCTGCTTGGTACTTGCGTGTGCAACCCTGGTGTGTGTGCGTTTGGGGGGTCACGTCGTGCATGTGACGTTCGCAGACGGGCTCTCACTCTATCGGTCGTTGCGTCACTGACCAACTTCGAGTAGGAAAATAGATTAAGGTCAACGACCCCAGCCCATATTCGCCACTTTAAAGAATCTGACGTGCTTTAGACTATCAGGGTGCGCTACAGGCCGTGACTTCGAAGACTGCTGCCTGACGGACTAACTCCGACCTCACAGACAGTGTGTGCATTTGGACAGAGTGGCGAACCTGTGGAGTGAGAGTCAGGCTGCAAGGACTCCTTCTTACTGTGGCCTCTACGGACCTGCCACTCAGTGGGATCCAGAGTCGCCCCCATCTTGCTCTAAAAACTCTTACTTACCCAGGAAATACCCCATTCATGAGCCTCCTCAGATAGTTCCGCATCATCCTACTTTATTTGGATAGTGCTGATCAAATTCTTTCTCGTTCAGTCGTGTTAAAGGAAACGACGCGCTCATGTCTGTTGCACCTATCAGAATGTCTCGTCCTATCCACCTGCAGCAAAATAAAACTCTATGCTAACGGAACATGCATGCGAAGTGCTTTGAAAACTCGAAAGCCACCTAAATGGACAGGTCATGTTTCAAAATATACGCTTATTATTTGATGGAAGATCATTCCATTTATTCGAACTCCGAATTTTAGGAAATGTTTTCCAACCAAAATGACTGACATAGTTGACCTTTCACCCTGCAACACAGCCAAACATTAATGGTGCTAATTCCTACGCCTGGAATTAGATTTGCTCGTGCATAACTGCCAGGACCGAAGCGGGGCCTTCTTTGGAACCTTCTGGACTTCAGTCAGCTAGGAAATGCTTTAACCAGGAATTTTTTCATCGATGAAATTTTCTTTTCGTGCTCTCACCGAGGAGAAATGACCATCGCCTAACTGTTTTTTTAATGAATCTGGTAGCCTTGCTGGCCAACGCCGTTTGATTTGTCGCTTAAATATAGTGTAATTTAGTATCACCCCGCTTTTATGTTCGCCTAAGAACCAAGTCTGCCATCGCCCCATGTGGTGCATATCGAGATACCCCCTATAACAGGCCACGCAGTAGATGCACTGGACCAACACAGTCTGCGACTGTCTCTGAAGAGGGGTTAGAGGGGGAATCCGAAACGCAGGCTAATAAATTTCTTGTCCCAGTGATCGCATTTTCGTCTTCTGGTCAGTGTGTGTTATGGAACAGGTGGTATGAGGGTACGCCTAGGTGCAGGTTTTCGTCGTCACAGCAACCTGAGCTCTCTTCCGCCTTCCGTTTTCTTGACTCCTTAATGAGCCTGGGCCTAGGTGTCGGAGGAGGGAAAAGTGCGGTAGATGCTGCACAAGTCTACTATTAAGTAATTCATGCGCAATCCACCGTCCCTGCACAAGGTGGACGTCGCCGGTCACGACGGCCGAACAGTTGTGTGTGTTTAGCAGATGCAGTCTGATGCAGAAAAGAAGCCGTAACTTTTGGTGAAGCGCTACACATTTCTAGGGTCACCTAAAACTGAGTCTGCTGAGAGGAGATTCAGAAGTAATTGGCAATTCGAAACTTCCAGAAACCACCGAACAGAAAGGTCAAATGACGTTGACCAAAATCAACTTCGGAGGCAATTATCTGTCTTCTTCCTCAAATCAGTGATTGGCCATCGTCTCTAGATAACTATCCAATCTGCTGCCTCATTAACTGCCTTCAGTTGCCTGCTCGTCACGACTGGGTGACCGAAAGTGTCTCCCAGAATGGAGGCAAGAATCAAGGGCGACAAAGTGGGGGGGGGAAGGGGGGGGGGAAGAGCTGCGCACAGGCACATTCCTGAGCACGACCTCAAAACGGCCAAAAATTGCCTTTAATTGTGAGCAGTTAATAGGCTGGTCGAAACCAAGGCTATGCGAAAGGAAATAAGAGCGTAGCAGTCGGAGGCCAAACCCACTGACTATCAAGTCGACCGACTACCAACCTGCAAAACTGTCGTCCAACACCTTGGGAACCAATAAAATAAAAGCCAAGGTCAGTGGAGAGGACGTTTACGGGGTTTCGTTCCTATTTAGTCTCAAAAAAGGCTCCTCGTGTTTAACATGAACCAAAAGATGGAGACAGTCTTCGGAAACCAAAAGGGTAGCTCCTTTGAGCATAGAATAACGAAATGAAACTCTCGCTTTGCAAACCGAAAAAGGGACTTTAATTGACCATTTCTAGGGCATACGAAGAAAATGATATGATTATCGAAAATCCACGGGAAAACTCACTAATTGAACCAAATTATTTTCCAGTGTGACTTACGTAGGTGGCCGGAACTTTGTTCACTTAAAAAGCCGCATACTGACATTTGTAGGTGATAAGCTTGCGTATAGCTTGTTAGACAGTACTGGAAGCCCATCTAAATCGTCTTTCCCATATGAAAGCATATTTGCAAATCTCCGTTACTGCGTAGTTCAGTTTAGTGTGCGCGCATTTATGTGAACTCCCACCGGTCAAAGGGACGTCTATTTAGAGCCAAACCTACGATAACCGTGCGGTCTACACGTTATAAGTCAAGACTATGTCATTGTTAACAGGCATTTACTAGCATATTAAAAGAAGCTTTTCATTTCAATATATCGGTTGATTTTGTATAGGGTTGTTCCATACGTTCGTGCGCTTTTAAATCATTCAAGATTTTTAATGTTATAATTTGTTTGATGGATTCATGCTATACGTCATTTTGTTTCTCTAGTTCAGCGCTCGTAGAATTCGTTTATAGATTTTTTATTTTAATTAATCTTTGATTATTTACAGCCCAAAGGAGATGGACTGTCAGATCGGTAAAAATAAATGTTTCCGATACCTACTTTCATTAGAGTTTCATTTGTGCCTTATTACTGTCTCGTCCGTCAACAACGTAGCTTATTACCACAGGAACGAATTTAAAACAAAGACAAGAATGGCTAAGACCAGACAAGCAAGCAGCACCTCGAACCAACCCCGATCTTCATTTTCAAGAAATAATACGGTGTGTCTGGTAGGATATGCAGGGAGTTACCTACTATGGATTGCTCGAAAGAAATCAGACCATTAGTGCAAGGCTTTGTAGTCAACTGCTTTATCGTCTAGATAAAACAAATTCGACAAGACGACCGAATAATCGAAGCAGGTCTTGCGTCGCAACATTCACTTAAAATGTAATTGAAAGGCCGACCAGGGAATTCCTCCACATCCGTCATGTTATCCGGACCCTGGTCCATCGGATGGCCATCTTCTTCGGTCACTCGAAAACGGTTTGACCACAACATCTTTCAATAACGACGCGGATCTTCAAGACTGCATCAACGACTTCTCTGCGTCGAAACCAGCGGATTTCCCCAAGCGCGGAATTAAAAACTGCCCAAACTTTGAAAGGAGGTTTTGAAGGACGAGGCGGAATGCGTAGTTGATTAACGCTGCGAATAGCATAAAAGAGTGTTATATAACTTCAAATAATTGAAAAGCCTACGAATTTGTGGGACAAACCAATACCTACCCAGCACGCTATTCTGTCGCATATGGTCGAAGGGGGAACTTGCGCGTTATCTAAATGCGACTTTGTTTCAGAAGCCAGTGAGAGTTTCTCAGCCAAAAACACCGTATTTCCGAAGCTGCACAGGGGAACTTGGACACTTTGTTTGCCATCCTCACTGTTTTTAAGCTATCAGCTTAGTCGCAGAATGGAGAGACTAGTCGGGATTAGTCTTTCGCTAAGATGATCGCAGGCCGGGTGACTTGATGTCAGATATGTTCTGTGATATTGGTTTCTCGACCGAGGTGTCGGTCAGGTGCTTGAACTGCAATTTAGGTAGAATAGAACTGAAACGGATATATAATTTTGGTGTTCATTAGCAAAGATCCTTGAGGCGCCCAAACGAGAGTCTCAGCGCCAGTCACCACACACCCTGTGCGAGGTTAGATATTTCAGTCTTCGTGATAATTGGACACAAAAACTGTTTCCGGAAATAAGGTCTCTTACACGGACATAATACGTATATGCGTATGTATGTAAGCAAAATAGCATTACCGATAAAAATAAGGGAGACTGAAATGGACATTTCTGACTTATCAGTTGTCGGTAGCCAGTCACACCCAAACCCGAAGTGTGGAACACCTGGGATTTCGATCTCACGACCTGTTGGTTAAAAGTCCAACACCTCTAGCCACTGAGCCACGGGCTCGTTGTACTGTCGGCTGCGGTCGGGAATGTACGATGGTTGAGGGGGGCTCACCGATCGTTGTTACAGAATTCATTCCTCCCATATCATGCGCTGCTTTGCGGCTACTCGTTAGGCCCAGAGAGAGCCGTAAGGGGCAACGGGACGAGTGAGTTCCGTAAAGACGATTGGTGAGCACCCCTATACCATTATTTACATATGGAAAACGTTTTATACGGTACTCCTGACAAAGGTTTTAACTAAAATCCGCGACACTTGCTTCGCCGATATTCAGCCGCCGCGTGACACAGCTGCGAAGAGTTCGGCTCTTCAGTGGGTCCCCTCAGCGTGCCCTATTAGGTTTCTGATATATAAACTCCAGAGAAGAATCAAGCGAATAATTTCGGAAATTATTCAGCACAGGACATGGAGTTAGTTTACCGGGATATAACTTTTCAAGGTCAAACCCGAAATTTCAATGAGTTTTCGAGTCGAAGACAATCACCTAATGTGGAATAACCACGTAATGCTCATTCTACAAACAAGTAGTACTACGAACAATATGAAATCCATATGGCAGCGGTACCAGAAACCGTATAGAGAACGTTGGGGGACCCACTGTGGAGCCAAGCTCCTTGCAGCTGAGTCACGCAGCAGCAGAATATCTGCTTTTAGCTAGTATCTTTGTCGGGACTGCGGTTTAATATCTTCACCACATGCATTTCATACTACTCATTGTACTTCTTGTTTGTAGAGTTGGCATAACATGGCTATCCCACAGTAATTAGATGTATTCGACACAAATTTTCATTGGAATTTCGGGTCTGACTCTAAAAAAGACATGTCTCGGAGACTTAACGGTCGGATGTTGTTTGGTAGTCCCACCCGAAGTAAACAAACCTCAGTCACCTCTAATACGGGACTGGTGGTAATAGGGCTTTTCACTGGTGTGGTCGGGAAACACACAGGCGAAGAGGTCAAGTACCTGTATGCAAAAGAAAAGCTATTGGGAGTGCGTGGTTTTACGTTCAATGGTCGATAAATAGTTGCGTTAACCACTAATTCTAACCCAAGCCCCTAACTATAACCCCTAGTCCTAAACTGCAACCCCATAACCCTAACCCCAACCCTTAATCCCAACCCCATCACTATTGTGTCCATCTAGTGGGGCTACCAAACCACATCTTACGGACTTAACCCCATGTCCTGCACTGAATCTTTTCCGAAATTATTCGCTCGATTCTTCTCTGGGGTTCATATACCAGAGATCGCATAGTGAACGCTGGGTGACCCACCGAAGAGCCGAACCCCTCGCAGCTGTGTCACGCGGCGGCAGAATATAGGCGAAACAAGTGTCTGGGCTTTCAGCTAAAACCTAAGTCAGGAGTACGGTATAATACGTTTGCCATATATATATATATATGCGTAATACAAGGCGTGATCACGATAATATGAACAATATTGGTGGAGAACTATGATTTTATAGTAGTCTTCGGTAGATGACGGTTCGACCGTCGACTTCGACTATGCTCACTGTGTGCGTCAAAGCAAGGTGAGCGCCGGGACGGTAAATTGCACTTGTGTCAGTTTATTAGTGATAGAAGACTTGCGTTGCATCTGCCACACACTCTCCTCCGCCGTTCGTATGAACCCGGTGTCAGAAGAGAGTCAAAAAACCGGATGCGGAATCCGACAGAGGTGGTTGGAACAACGAAAACCGGCGGCTAGGCATGTCACACCTCCGCCCCCCTCCTCTCGGCCCGAGCAGAGAGAACCGTGATTTCACACGAGAAGGGGGGGGGGAGGGGACGGTCGCGATTCCAACCGGGCGGAAGTGCCGTAAAAGTCGCACTAGGAAGGAACCATTGCAGCCCGACTCTCTGTCCTGAGAGTAGAGCCGAGTCACCCTCTCTGTTGGCAGCCTTTTAAACCAGGGCTTTTAGAGCACCGTGCTAGATTCGAGCGCGTCAGATCGCTCATAGTGAGGAATATGGGCTGAGACCGTCGACCTCATTCTATCTTCCCTGTCCCGTGCACCAGTCGATTTTTTCTAGCCGATCAACCAACTGAAAGTGAAATTAGGCTCAGTGGAAGACATGGTTAGAAATATTCTGTGTGAGTGTGCCACACACAAACACAACCTGATCCCCCACACGGAATTCCAGGGTTCCATACAAAGGGGTTTGACTGCTGGGATCTCACATGAGTTGGGAGGCAGAAGGGTCACATGAAGAAAGACCCGAAGAATAATGGCGTGAGAAATGTCTTTACCATGCCTGTGGTAGGTGACGTTGGACGGGTTCGTGTGCGGCGTGTGAGCTGGTGGGGAAATGTATAGTGATAAGGTTTGTTCTGCAGTGGTTTGTCAGAGATTGGCTTAAAAGCCTTCATGGCCAAGCAGGCTCGGGCAGTGATGAATATGCATGCGATGTACGGAAAGTTGAGGCGGTGACGATGAGTGTATGTTGATACTCCGTCAGTCCCTGGGCGTGGATTAGCAAGTGACCGACTAGGCCGATGCGTGATATGCATGTGTTGTAGCAATGGGAAAAGGATATGTTGGGAGGCGCTGAGTCGGCTGAAGTGGCGGTGTTGCTAGTTTTTTTGGTATCAATCATAACACATGAAACTGACTATCTGAGCGCCGATTTTGAACGATTTATTCTTTATGACAAACGAGGACTATTTTCAATTTGCATTTAAAGCCAGACCGTGATAGCTAACGATTTGTCTGGACAATACTATCCACAGAAAGGCACATTTATGAATGACACCGTAACGACCACCATTAGCAAAATATTCATTACGGCTGGCGTCCCAAACGTGTTAGCGAAGTTTAATACTTAATAACCAGACCGATTGTTTCAGTTTTTATGCATCATCGCTTTCTTAATTATAAAGATTTTATTATATTTTGAGACGCCGTGAGAATGTAGACAGCGGCAGAAGGAGAGTGTTAGTTGTCGTTGATGGCAAAACTGAAGTTCATTTGAGTAGTTAGGAGGAAAGCAAGTTCCCTCTACGGAAGTAGAACCGCGTGAAATGGAAGAGTTCGAGGAACCCGATTTTATGCATAGCATAGTCAGATCATAGGTCTGCCAAATTAACGAGCAGATTGCGTGTGATATGATAATGCCCGCCAGCAGAGTCCACACAGTGCACACATCGGAGGTATTTGGGAGCTCGGCGAGTGGGCTTTCACACTTTCTTTACTTTCCGTTTAAAAATCTATACATTCAAGTTATAAAGGGATAAGTTGAATAAAGTTTTTTTCTGTAGTCCGTATGAACATTAGGAATCTCTAACAGCAGAAAGTTCAAACAGACAGCGTAAGGTGACGTTCATGCCTTGAAAGCAAACTGCAATGGCCAACCGGCAAGTTACTTCCTAGAACGTCGGTCGAATGACACATATTGAGATCTGCGTAAATCTGGCCACAACCCGTAGGCCGCGACCCTGTGATTCTCTGCCGGCAGCGCTTATATACATGGCACAGCTTCACTCTAAGATCACTACGAAATTGTTTTTGCCCGGTATTTATGCACAATGCCAATAATTCAGAGGCGTAAAAAAGTTTACTTTGTTATACCCTCAACATTGGTTATAGTCGGAAATCCTTGACATGTGAAGCATCGCATATTTAATGGCAAAGCGTTCACCTCTCCGGGGTTCCCGTGCTGATCTGCCTTAAACAACTGGTAGCACATTCATCGTTCTCAGCGTAAGCGTAAATTTATCTGTTGCCAAGTTCTCTCCCGCGTAATCATGGGGCACCAGTAGCTTCTTCTATAAATATATATATACAGTACGTAATCTATCTCATGAAACCTGGTGACAGAATCTGAGGTGAGAATTTAGGACGTTTTAAACGTTGCGCATTTTGATTGACCGCTCAGCTTCTTCTAGGAAATGTCCTCATCTTACGCACAAATTGTGTCCACTTAATTTTTTCAAATAAAATGTTCATAAATTCGATAGAAAATGGACGTCACAGCATATTCGAAAAATTTCCTATGCTAATATCAGTTCTGGACTTCGGTTTCCCAACTGGGCGCGTTTTTTCTTGTAAGGAGAGAAAGTTTTAATAAACAAAGGTTGACGGATTTAAAAATTAATTTTTTTTGTCCGATGGTAACCGTGGTAATCAACTTCCTAAAATAAAAGTTATTTTAAGAGAACCTTAAGTGCAGTAATAACGCACACAGGCAATCCTTTATATAAATGGGCTACAATTGTTTTGCCGTTCGGAAAATCCTACGTGTTGTCACAGGAACGACCACCATTGACCTGACATTTACAGTTTTGAAAATATCAAATAATACTTTTTGCGCAGTGTAGCTTCCGTACCTAACTAATTCAGAAATGGAACGAGCAAAACATTGAGGGCTTCGGTAAAATATCGGTGTATATATAGCCACTCTGCCGTGCATTCATTATCGTAGAACAGAGTCTAAAGTGGAGGAAAAACAATTAAAATAGCCCCAATAAAAAGACAAAGGTGTATGCGGAAGATGAAGATGCGATCATTAGAACAAGAAATTTATTGACCTGACGCTTCGGATTCTCACTCGAATTCATCATCAGATTGTTCTCTTCCGCCTCCATCGTAAATTGAATGTCCGGGAAGACGGCGTTGAGGTGTTTTTTGAATGTCAGCACCTGATCCCATTCGATGACGACGAAGGGGTCATCCACATGCCGAGCCCAGAATTTCGGTCTGTGGTGTTGGAAAACCAGCGACTCCAGCCGTTGTAGGACCGCCTCCGCTATGAGTCCCGAAATCGGCGAACCCGTTGGCGTCCCCTTCACCTGCCCGTAGATTGTTCCGTCGAACGTAAATTAGGTCTTGAGACAGAACTCCAGGAGCTGGATGATTTGGGCGTGTCCGAGGAGATTCCCCGTTTCGTCATTGGGGTTGCACACAGCCCGGAAGCAACCATTAGGCGCCAAGTCATGAGGCCAAATGGCCCGCTGCCACGGCAGGCAACGTCTGGAGTCATTTACCGGATCTGGTGTAGTTGCGGATAAAGCAACTATATAGGAGAAACTGGGAGATTACTCCGTACGCGAATTGCCGAGCACGCAGCAGCAGTGAGACGGGGAGACGCTAACTCTCAGGTGGCGGCACACTCGGCGGGACCCGGCCATATTTTCAAATTTCATGAGGCCGAAATCCTCGCAGGGGGTGACAACCGCGTGAGCCGCGACCTGCTCGAGTCATGGTTCTCAGGCCTGCAGTCCATCAACAAGCACAATGACCTCCCGGTACCATATTCCGTGCTGAGGTTTTCCCTGGGCAGGGCAATCAGTCACGTGGGGAGGGCGCGGACGAGCAATTATCACAGTGACAGTGAGCCAGTATGTCGAGCAATCGTCACACCAGCACGGATGACGAAATCATGGAAATTAACGACTCGGACTCGGACCGACAAGCCACCACCGCATCAATTACTACCCCAGCGGTGATTGCGAGAACTGTTAATTGTAGTACGCATACGGTTCCACGGCAGCCACGTGCTATAAATACTGCACTCCTGGTGCCACCATCACCTTTATCTGCGAATGTCCCTGATGATGGATTCGAGTGAGAATTCGAATTGTCAGGCCAATAAATTTCTTGCTCCAGTGATCGCATCTTCACCTTCAGAACTGCTACCTGGCTCTCGCCTGTTCGCTTCTATCAGCAAAAGGTATATTCTTACGTTTACAGTCGAAACATTTCAGTATCTTTTAGCAACGTAAAAGAAATGGCCGAAAGTGTCAAATTTATACTTGGCCTCACTCTGTAGGAAAATAAAATACTCGAACATTCGCCAAAGGAATGCTGTATAAAAGCACTCCTTAGAGAGGTAATTTATTAGAGAAATTTATCTAACTGATCTAGGCGTTTTCGTTGTTGGTTTTCATTGTGGACCTCAGTTTTATTCGACGATGAAGGTTCCTGTTTACTTGAGTCCTCGAATGTGACCCAGGTGACGGTATAGATGAAAAAGAACGCCCAAACACTGGTAACTTCGGTAAATGTCTCGAACAAATACCTTATTTTAAAGTTTCCAGCAGACACAATACAGAATCTGTCCTAATGGGCGATCGGATAAAAACAATGAAAATCGCGAAATATTCATCGGTTTTTGAAGGCCGATCTGAAATTCAACGCAATCCTGAACGAACGAAAAGTACAAAGTAATTTAATGGAAGAAAAGTTTTTTTTATAAACAGAATGGCATGTGCCAATTCTATTTAAAATTATTTGGCATTAATCGACCCAGCAGTTTGTGATCATATGAAAACCTTTGTTCCTATGATGTCTCTGTCGGCAAAATCAAGCGAAATCTTGCTTTTCATATTGAACCGCATTTCAATTAATTCAAAAGACTAAAGGATACCCCGAATCCTCGGAAAACTGATTTGGAATCTGTACTCAGAATGTAGGCTGTTGGCAAGGTGTCATACCTGAAACTACACTAATTTTAAGGAATATTTAAATGTAAACTGCACTAAAACATTATTTTTAACGGTTATTCTATTTGTGCTTTCATATTCACTCAGTCTCTCCCATGGGCAAACGTTTCGAAAATGTAATTATGAAGTTTACTAAATTGCAACCATTTTAACATTTTCGGGATTTTACGCTTTTCTAAAAATTGGCATTTCTAAACAACGCAACACTGCCTTTATTTTTTATTCTATACCTTTAATTTTCTTAAAGTTGTGCTTTAATATCATATATATTGGCTCCATGGACTGGTGTCAGTTTGCGAGTAATTAGCAATCATTCGTAAATTTCGAAACATTTCATGATTTAGGTCACCCACTGTATAGCTGAAGGCAAATACGCGGCTTATGAAAAGTAGAAAACTTTATTGAGTAAATTTTCGACGTCAGCCCCCCGTCTCGTAGTCAGACTCGAGTAAAGATACAAAAAACAATTAACATTCCTAACATTCTGGGAAATTAATGTTCCTTTGGTGCTTCAGTCAGTAAGCGGCCGTCGTGTGAGTCAGTCTGTATCGATTGGCTAATAAAGTTGTTTGGAGGGAAATGGCAAAGTAAGACTTAGGACGTGTGAAAAATTTCCATCCAAATATTGGGGAGTACGTGCTAAACATGCATTTGTGATCATATTCAAAATCACTTAGGAACCGCGTCAACTCAATCGCATTGTGGAAAGTAACGTATTATCCCTCTATTCGACTTTGCAGCTGGACTGAAGCGTAAACCAATAGCCCGGACAGAAGAACGCACCACAGGCAAGTAAATCAGAGTCCAACACCGATGTATGTTCAGGTTGGCGTTGGGTAATTTTGGACAGCAAGGATTATTAAACCAGAAACGATCACTCTGATCCCAATGCCAATAAAATTATCCCTTCTGCATAATCCCGGTGTTTGCGGAATGCTCCATTCAAATACTGTAAATCTACTACAGGCATTGCTGAAACATCACCAGACAGGACAGCGCGGTTCATTCAACTTCCCGTAACTGCTTGCAGTGTCCTACGTTCCGCCGACAACTAAGCCGCGACAACAGAGTGTTAATTATCACACAGGTAGTGAGCAAACTATCGGGACTGCGTGGAACCTGTCTGCACCTACTCACTCATCGTTTGGCTATCGTAAACTACCTCATTGGCGCTGCATCCAACCTAATGTGCAAGCAAAGTATGGTAGAAAAACTACGCGCAAGACGAAATGGTCGACTAAACGATGGACCGGATGAAACGGCAAACGCCAAAACACTGGTAACCGACAAATTATTTGGTCTGACGTGGTCCAATTTTGCTAAATATTAGAGCATTCTACTTTAAAAAACTTGCACGGACTTCTCATGAGGAAAAAAAGAAATGTCTGTAGAAAGTGATTCCCGAAACAGCCTCGTGTATAGAAATTAGTACACTACTCGAAAACACTGAATAACCAGTCTAAGAGGTTCACTTCTAACAAACTCTTGCCGTAAAAACCTGAGGATTTGCCTCGATTAAAGAATAGACTGCTAGCCATATGGCTAAACTGCAGAAGACTGAATTGCAAGCTATTTGCGTGGGTGTGACCGAAAAGGTGCCTGGACGGATGCATGCCTCGTTTACTGAAAATTGTTAGGACGTTTTTTTGTGTGAGAAGAGGGAACTTAACGCAGCTGTTCAACTTCTGCCTCGAAACTTTTTGACGTCCGCCGAATAAGGACGAGCGAGAAAGGGATATTTGCGCTATTTTTTACCACGTAGACCGTTCCGCTCCCACCAAACGGAAGATAATCCTGCCTGTCTACTTACAATTAGTGACCTGATTCATGATATGCGTCGAAATTTACGAGTGATTGCCAATCACTCACTAACCGACACCACTTCATGAGTCCAGTGTCTATGTTATTTAAGTAAAAGTTTAAAAGAATTTAAAAACATATAAGAAATATTGAAGGTAGTGGTGCGTTGTTTAAAAATGCCGATTTTATTGCAAAAGCGCAATATCCCGAAAACGTCAGAAATGACAATAATTTAGCAAACTTCGTTCTTAGATATATAGAATGTATTTTCATATCAGAAACGTAGTAAATATGAAAGCAGAAATAAAAAATGTTTAATAATAGTGTTTCAGTAAAGTTGACATCTAAATTTTGTTTAATAGTTAGCGTAACAGGAGTCTAGGACATGTATTAGCAGAAGAAATCGCACGAATACATTCCAACGAATACATTCCAACGCCAAAATTTACTTATATTTTACGCTATATACTTACGTAAACACAATTTCTGCAATATAAAAAGAAATTTTATTGGAGGAAGTTGATGAGCAAGAAAAATGCGCAGCGTTAATGACGTCCAGAAATCCTCGCATCAGTTTCCGTTATCAGCTTTCATGAGATAGGTCAGGTTATGTATTTAAACAGACAAATAAGCCACATCACGCAGGTCACGAAGAAAAATTTAAATATAAAATGGATTTAGTCCCTAGCCCAAGTAACTAACTAATTTAAACTTTAATTGATTTAAGTCAGAGAGAACTGCATCGAGATTTGGAACCGCTGTGCAGGCGGCATTTTCCGCCTATGGTGTTAAAGTATCATTGACCGCAAGAATAGGGTGGTATTCTGCAATCAACTATGTCTTTACCACCGATACCGTTACAGCACCCCTCCTTCAAGTATAAAGTTGGAAGAAAACGTAATTTTTCTCCGAATGAGTAAAAGAATGAATAATTTTATGAATGTTTCTCGTGAAACATAATTGAATTTTTAAGGACATAAAAAATCAACGAGAAAAATTCATTTAACTTAAGTAGTCATTTTTTTGCGGAGTATTGTTCTTGCATGCAGTCGGAAAGAAGTTCGATCGAAAGCCGGCACACTGAGGTAACTGGATTATTATAGAATTATGCTGTATGATGATTAGTTTTATAACCCTACTAAATTAATCTTTTCGAAATTTCAACTGACACTCTATGAGCTAGCCTACAGACTGTATACTTCACCGCCAATAACTTGACCTCGGATATGCAAATAGTATCGGCCGGTCTGTTTTTCATTTCAGACGTTTTACTTTAGAAACATGCCCTCGCATATAATACTCGTCGAAGTAGTTTATCTCGGGTCAAGCAAACAACCATTATTTCCTTCATCTTGAACTTGTTCCCATGTGAAGGTGACTTCGCCTGACGCGCCTGACGTGCCTACCGTAGCTTCCGGCTTTTCAACACGAAAGTTGTCTCAGCGGGGTGATCAAACTATCGGAAAACACCTACATCATGGTAGGCGCAGAATCGGCATAAAACTCTTCGCTGTCTCAGGTAGGATTTTCCTAAATCAAGTGACAATAGGACAAAATTTGAAGAACCGTCATCCAGCGAGGCAGGAGAGACGACTTAGGGCAGAGGAGTGCAGACGAGATCCCACATCGAGCAAGCGATATCACAAAGTTACACAAGGGTGCGTACTGTCGTCGGTGACGTTTAAGATAAACAACTGCCGCAGGGTGTCCAAAAGTCTGTCTATGCTTTGCAAAAGATCCAAAAGATAGACAGCTACATAAAATTATTATGCAATTATTTACAGTACTAACAAAACAGGTATTAGCTAAAAGCCCAGATACGCAGGTTTCACCGATCTGGTACCGCTGCCTGGCTCAGCTGCGAGGAGTTCGGCTCATCAGTGGGCCCCCAGCTTTTCTCGTGTGTTTTCTAGCATAAGAATTCCAGTAATAATACCTGTGTTTTTAGTACGACAAATAATTGCACAATTATATACTACTGTCTGCCTGTAGGCAGTTTGTAGATATAACGCGGTTATTCCACAGTAGCTCATGGATTCCGGTTCAAATATTCGCATCAAATTACGAAAGGGGCCCAAAATGGTCAGTTATGGAAGATTAACTCCAAGTTAGCTCATTTATTTCCCCGGAAACTAAACAAGGCAACTCTTTCACACCACATACTCGGCTAGACAGGTGGCTTTGAGGTAGCGAAAATACTTTCCACTGGAGTGCCAAGAAGGTCGATGCGTATACATTTCATGTGGAAAGGGGAGGACAGTAGAATGCCAAAACCGCTTTCCCATTACACAAACAAAACGCGTTCTTGACTATAAAATAAGCACATTCGTATCAAGGTCGATACCATATAAGTTTTTGGGTAACGTACAGTACAGTAAATGTGCTAACTCATGGAATGTCAACCAAAATTTCGAAATGCGTTCTCGTTTCGAAAAGATCAATTAAATAGTGTTGTAAAACTAATCATGATACAGCACAAATCTATCATGATCCAGTTACCACAGGGTGTCGGCTTTCGAAAAAACTTATTTTCGGGTCCAAGCAAAATCTATACTCTGCAAAAAATGACTACTTATGTAGTATGCAATTTTCTCATTGATTTTCGACGCCCTTGAAAATTGAATTTTATTTCATGGAAAACATGCATAAAAATATTCATTCTTTTACTTATTCGGTAGAAAATCACGTCGTCTTCCAATTTCATACTCAAAAGAAGAGTATAATTCGGTTTTAAAAAAGTTTCTACTTATGAGATATTTTGATACCGTTAAATGGCCGTTCATGAAACGTCATGTATCTGCATTTACGAATGTGGCTTGTAAAGTTACCAATATTGGTCAAATCGACTGCTTAATTTTATGAACCTTATATAGTCTCCTCTTAACACTGTAGAGAAATGTATGGTTTTCCGTACACGGAAAATATACAGCTTGTAGATGTAAAACCCTGAATGCAAGTGTAACAGCAGGTCGGGTTCAAAATTATTCGGGAATTAGAAACGTTTCTTAAAACCGAATTATACTCTTCTTTTGAGTATGAAATTGGAAGACGACGTGATTTTCTACCGAATAAGTAAAAGAATGAATATTTTTATGCATGTTTTCCATGAAATATAATTGAATTTTCAAGGACATCGAAAATCAATGAGAAAATTGCATGCTACTTAAGCAGTCATTTTTTGCAGAGTATAGATCTAGCATGCAGCCGAAAATAAGTTCTTTCGAAAGCCGACACCCTGTGGTAACTGGATCATGATAGATTTGTGCTGTACCATGATAAGTTTTACAACACTACTTAATTTATCTTTTCAAAACGAGAACGCATTTCGAAATTTTGGTTGACATTTTATGAGTTAGCACATCTACTGTAGGTGTGTTAACTCATGAAATGTTAACCGAAATTCTGATGTGCGTTTTCATTTCGAATAGATTACTTAAGTAGGGTTTAAAATCAATTCTCCTGCAACATAATTCTATAATAATTCAGCTACCTCGGGAAACGGGCTTTTGAACAAACATTTTTCCGGCCACGCAAAAATAACACTGTGTAAAAATGGCTATTTAAATGGCATGAATTTTTCTCCCTGATTTTTGATGCCCTTAAATATTCAATTATGTTTCATGGAAAATATGCGTAAAAATATCCTCTTACTCATTTGGTAGAAAATTGCGTCCTCTCTCATATTTCTACTCGAAGGAAGGGCATAACTCGGTTTTAAAAAAGTTTCTAATTATGACATTATTTAATTTTATGAAATGTTTGTTCAGAAAACACCGTGTCTATGCATTTACTAGTATCGCTTGTAAAGTTTATAACATAGCTCAAATCCACTGTCAAATCTTGTGAACCCCATATGGTCTCTTCTTAATAGCATAGAGAAATGTATGGCTTTCAGCACGCAGAAAATACATGGCCTGTAGTTTGTAAACCCTGAATGCAAGCGCAACAGCGGGCAGACGACATCCCACGTCGAGCAGGATGTGTACTGTCGTCTTTAAAATCTAAGATATAAAAACTGTCTCAGGGTGTCTTAAAGTCTCTCAACGTTTTGTAAAAGGCCCATAGGTCAGAAAGCCTTCATGAGGGGTGGCTGGTGTCGATCCGGGAAGGATCGGACGACAATATTTGATATTTTCCTACCAAACACTTTTGTAAGGCAGCATCGCGTTATGTAAACAAGAACTGGCTTGCTCGAAGCACGTTATTCGCATTCAGCAGCACTGATCAGGGAAATGCTCCCTAATTCAGGCTGAGGAATCGGGGTTTAGCTCACAAAACGCTTGGTTCTATGAATTTTACAGTGCCCTCTGAAACTAATGGGTAAGCTTGAAGCCCAAGCGCTGGAACCGTATTTGTTAGGTCTGCCGTCAACATCGACTTGAACGTTCGAAGTAACTGCCATACACTTCTGCGACACATAACATCCTCACACCTGATCCGTTAGTAGTAATGTGCACTATAGTCTTCTATTACACTCGACAAGGGCCCCGTCCAAAATACCCCGTTAGCCGATTGTCGGTTGCTGGGTGAAGGAGCTGCAGGGAATCTGTTTCATCAGTGGGTAACCGACTGTCCACCAGTGTGTTTTCAATACGAGTTCATTTTCAATAAAAGATTAGAATTTAGGACAAGGCTCGGAAACGCGGCCGTGCTGAAAAATGGGGAAGCCCAGGTGCCGCCAATGCGGGGACAGTGGTAATAGGAGTTTTAAGGTTGAAGCTGCGGGAGAACAACGAACGATGCGCATAAAACTAAGTGGAAAACGGGTCTATTAAAGGCAACTGTGCTAGTTTGCTTTAACGGATATTAAAATCTTAGCACAAGCAGAGGGCAGTACAAACATTCGCCATAGGTTAGTGGTAAAAACAAACTCTCGTAGAAGCAATGGTGATTGGTCTGTCAAGGTCATCGGGATTGGACCCCCTAGTAAGCAACCAATCAGACGGAAGCCATAGGAAGTGGGGGAAAATGACCTCCGTTAATGAAGAAGCACGCGGTAGTACGTGGATGGGTTCGGAAAGGTAAGGATTCGGTTGCCGTAGCGGTAAGAACATGCCCTTCTCCTCTGACCCTGGCCAAGCCCCTAGTTCCCTGCCCTCCCGACCCTAATCCCGAATCCTAATCTTAAACCTAGGTGTGCCAACGTTAGCAGGCCTGCTGAAATTAGGACTAGTAGAACAGTAACAGACTGTTGGCCATAGATTGCCGCATTTCCGAGCCTTACCGCTTTTGGCTAAAATCGACTTTGGCACCTTTAACAGGTGGACAGTAGGGGACTCATTAATGAATCGAACAACTCGTAGTTGCGCCGCGCGTTCTCAGATAATCCGACAGAAACGCGTGAGTTATCGTAAGTACCTGTTTTGGACGTATCATGAAAGAAATTCCCGAACACACGCTCAACACTTCTGATGAGATTTACGTACGCACCATGCATACTTGTCGACGTACCTTGAACCAACAAGATGAAGAAAGAATTTCTTTAAGTTCTAACTTCGGCGCAGGCTATTAAAGTAGCTAGTTAGGGCGGTATTTCGCATAATTCGATAGATTACTGTTCACTACCAGAAGTCAGGTGTAAAAGCTGGGAGGATAGTCTGAGTTCCTGATAAACAGTCGAACGTTTCCTGGCCGACATTTTAGTTAAGAGGTCTTCACAGGCCCTGCCCACCTTCAGTCCACGCTATTTGCTCAGTCATTGGTCCCTGGGTTTAGGATACATCAGAGGGTGCAATTGCTAAACTGACAAAGTGGGTATAGATTTATCGTCGTTGGGCCCGTGTTAGGGTAGGAGGCGGAGGCGTGAGCGGCATCTTTCGAAAGAGTCGATAATTTGCTTTTCACTGATTGGCCGCAGTCTTACTCTGATTTTATGCACTTCTGACAAGTAAGGCCGACCACCTACTCAGGTAATTGAGGTTTGACCTAGTGCTGACCAATCAGCCAAAAATGATCACAGATACGGGTTGCATCTGTTTTCAGATATTTTTGCTGGGTAAAGGTCTGGCCAAAAATTCAGACGTCGACGTAGCCCAGTGCATTATATATGTGAGCTTTCCTGCACGACTGTGAGATAACTGGAATGATTTTCGAATGCGCATCAACAGTTTCATAGCATCTGTACGTAGTAGCTGAATTTGAAGAGGACAGGCAACCCTCAGAATGCTTTGGACATATGTGTAGTTTCCAAGCTTGACAAAAGTGCCACAATGAACCTACTTGCCACGGGCAGTGATATTTGCATACTGCCCTGTGGGCCAAGTGTGTTTATTCAGTTTGATTGGAATATTTTTCTGCTACTTCAAATTTCTCACATTATTTTGCATGTCGTTTTATTACCCTATTTTTATCTTTTCGGTCATTGAGGCATACCACTGCCCCGGATTTTGCCTGTCATCATTCGAGTGATTCTGTCATTTGCGGTACGATTTGATTAATCCCTAAATTGGAGTTCGAAAAAGTTTAAAACTGTTTCATATTCAGAGCATTCAACTAACCACGTCGGTTTACCCTAGGCAGTCACTAGGGGGGAATTGGATGCTGTTCGGGAACGCGTGAAGGCGCAGACTCTGCAACGATACATGTACCTAAGTTCCCATCTGCCCTCATAAGGGGGTTTTCGGAAGAAAAGGCATCACTGCGCCCTACAAACAAACGTGTTGGCAAAACATTTGGAAATAAGACACCATCTGGGCACCAGATGCGTTCTTCATTCAGTGTTCGTTTTTGCGTTCTTCTGTCACCAATCGGTGACCTTATCGCGTCAGGCTAGGCCGCGGGTGAGACCCCGCCACCGGGACCTTCAGGTACTGTCCCGAACAGATAGAGAGGGTGGACGCCAGTTGGGAGGATTGTTTACCCTGTACAGAATAACCGTCAGAGGTGATGGAGAGAGTTGGCAGCCGGACGAGATCATGCCCGGCGCCGGGGGGAGCGGCGTCCCGAGTGTTCGTGGGGGACTACATCAAGACAGGCCACGCCTGACTCGGTCTTGAATCTGATTGGTCGGTTGAAAGGCCGAGTGGGCGAATGCTAGACAGCACCGGTGCACACGTGCAGACACTTGCGAGAGGCCTAGTGTTGAGACAGGCGTTCGGAGTAGGGTCACCACAAATGCTCCCTTCCCAGACCGAAGTTCGGGTGTAAAAGCCAAACGAAGGAAGAATAGTTAGAATGTTATCACAGACAAAGACAAGGGAGACTGGCGTGGCCATTTCTGGCTTATTGGCCTTCGTCAGCCTGTCATATCCAACTCCAAGGTGTAGAACACCTGAGGTTTGATCTCGTGACTTGTTGGTTTGACGTCCAGCGCCTCTAACCACCGAGCCACGGGCTAGTTGTCCGGTCGGATTTGATCGGGAATATACAATGGTTGGGGGGGGGGAGGGGGTGCATTGTCGGTAATAACATGTATCATGTGCCGCTGTGCGGCTGCCGGTTGAGCTCGAGAGAGAGCCCTAAGGCACAAGGGGGTGAGTGAGTTCCGTAGGAATGATCGGTATGCGCCCCGCTACCATTGACGAATAATAAGTCAGGTTGAGTGAGAATGAAACGTACCAACGGTGCTGTTATGGGCAGCGTGGGCGGTTGCGACTGGTGGGAATAGGCAAGGATAACAGTGGCGGCTGCAGAAAGACGGTGGTTGTCGTGTTATTGATTTGCACCTCGACGGCAAATCCGCATGCCATGTCGGTATTTGTGGGATCGAGCAAAGAGATAACGCTGGTAGTTGAGGCAGTTAGATAGTAGATAATGGGAAGGAGGCCGGAATTCTGACGCTTATTGCGGGATTGCTCTGTTTAATGAGATAGGAACCATGGCCTAGATTCGAGGGTCTGAGGTTTTTGATGGCATTCTGGCTCGCCTCACGACGGAATGTGGGTAACTGAATTTTCCATATCGTGGTCAACTCAAACTACACGGGGAATTTGAAGTGAAGTCTAAAGAGAAAGACCTGATGATTGTAGCGCACGGACAACACGCCCACACGGTCCCCTCGCAACAACTCCACCTACTCCCGTAATACCCAGAGACGGCGACGGCAAGGAGACACAAAGCAAAGCGTAAGCGTCAGCAGACGCATGGTCTAGTTAACGTTGTCCGAGCAGTGAAATTGTCCAGCGAATGTGTCTGAGGCAACTATTGTCGTCAATACAACACGCGTGATGTGCAGACGTTCGCGCTTCCCACCCGCCATCCCACATCCATCCGTCCCCACTTTTGCCC
>CACRXP010000976.1:123417-189001 GCA_902702965.1 Spirometra erinaceieuropaei
CAAAATTGTGAGAATTTCCCACAAACATCAATACATTTATGAACCATCGGATGTGAGTGCAAATCTTAGGATGACAGGGATTAGGACATCTGCGCCCATTTGGACTGCTATTACAAAGGGAAAGTTTAAACATGTCAGATGTAGTCAGGATCGAAAGGTAACTGGTCCCCCAATACTGGATTTTATTTCCTGGAAAAAAGCCCTGCACCTCTTCATGCGGTCGGACATATCTACGAAAACCCTTTGGAGAAAACTGGATTAAAAACAAGGGGATTACATAATAGGCAGGGTTGCCCAGCCAACGTTCATTGTTAACGTTGGTTTCGATAATGCTTGGAGTTTGTGATCACCTATGTGAAGAGTCAATGAGGACGGTGCCAGCTCACTGACGGGATAAAAGAACACGTACACAATACCACGGGTGGATGTCATATATTTGTTAAATGCATCTATAGGCATCCTACCCCCTGCGCAGCAAACAATTAATCGAGCACTTTGTTAACTTCATCCTTGCAGCCGCTCAAATGACTTCAACTCGGAAACGTGGGCATCCACGCAAGCACAGCCCTCCACGCTGAACTTCAACGGTCTGCCCCACAATCAATGCAATTCGGACCACTAGCCAAAAACAGAGTCGATTTAGCTCCGGGGCATACATAAAATCACTTGATACCATAAGCTCCCTCACTCAGGCATAACTTGACGCGTCCAGTACACGTCCCCACCTGGCCCCTGACCACAACAACTAAAAGATATGCACGCCGCTACTACTTTCTTCAGGTGACTTACATCTCACCTCGCAAAATGAGACTCACCCTGACGATTTGGGTGCTCAAGACACATGCAGCGCCCATATGGGCGCAAATTGGTGACCTTGACGCGTTCTGTGCACAAATATCAAACGTTGCCGGAGCCATTAATTGCGAAATTCCCACTCAAATTCATCATTTCATCTTCCCTAGTCTAATGATTGTGACGGTCATAGTGCGTCCCCCTAGCCGAGCAGCTACACTTTCGATCAAGAGGCACTGTTTGTATATAAAGCTAGAAATTAAAAGTATCATAACCATGTCGTCATTTTATGTGGGTCATCAGTTTCGTGGCACTAAAGTAATAAAATTATCCTTCAAATTAGGGTCATAACAGTTCCTAGAAAACAGAACTAACATTCGACAGCACGCAGCCATATACTTAAATGCGGTAAGGCGAAAATTCTTATGAGGGGAACAGTCGTGGGGACCGCAAGCTGTCTGACTCGTGGTTCATAGCTTTCTTTTTACTAAAAGTACATTGACCTCTCCCTTCCTGTAAACGCAGCTCGGGTAGAATAATCAATCATGCTAAGAGCACGCAAAAGCGCACTGATTCCGGTACCAGTGGTCATTAAGCCAGATGGTCGAGTAGCGATCACGCCAAACTGCGTCGATTAACCACTCGAACGCGGGTCATCAAGCAGGTGTCGAATCAAGGACAGGCGTCCTCGATTTGGGGAGGAAGTGATAACTTTGATAGTTGTGCAGCAACGGTAGCGACTGCATCCTATAGATGCTGCAGTCCCTTATGCATGAATTAGCGGTGTTATTTGTTGTCTCTGAAGATGGGTTTGGGCACGAAAAAGAAACGTCAGGCATTTAAAGTTCATATTCTACCAATTGTATCTTCTCCCCTGAGCAACCAGATCCTGCCCAAATGACTTCTAAAAAGGTTGTTGACGGAGAGGAAGCCCAGAAAATATATTAAACAATCTAAACATTCCTTGTTATGTACAGTAAATAGAATATATACTCCTAATCGCATCCTTATAAACGACTGATATACCCAGAATTCATTGGTCAGTAGGTCCAAAACAACCTTTGAAATCTTATTTCTCGTCGCAAATTGCGATCAGAGATTACTGAGATCCTTTAGGTGGATCGCATTTTTTTAGTATAACATACCATCTGAAAAGAATGGCTTACAATTCATGTATCGGTTTAGAAAGAGCTCTGTCAGGCGGTCTTGCCCCCAAAACGCATTAAAAATAGTTCACATGTGTCCTACTAGACAATTTTTTTTCCGTCAAAACACAATTAAAATGTTTTTCTGCCCGACACTGCCGCTCAGGCGAACTACATATCGGGTTTCAATCAGATGTTTACAGTGTTCAAGAGTGTTCATCCGACCAAGTTAAAAATATAAGGAGGCTCTTTAGAATACACACAGAATACATTAGTTGGGTGCGGCTGTCTGAAGAAACGACAAAAACAGCACATCTGCCCTTATAAATACTCTGACACCCAGTCAGTCCCAAATTAACGTTCTTATCTTTTTAAATGACCGCAAACGCATCGTTTTTAGATTTTTTGACAATAAAAGAAACTCCCTTAATGGGGCATCCAGACACAACAAGTCATCAAGCTAACATAGACGTGCTATTTCCTACAATGTTAGCCAAAATTGACTCGAAAAACTACTAACGTGTGGTCGTGATATTAATTGCCTTGAGTCGTGATCTCATAGTGTTTCAGTGAAAACGGAATGCCGGTTTTTGGACGAGTTCCTTTTTGACCACCTGCGAAAACCATGTTTTGCAAACAATGATTACCTATGTACAATAAATCTTTCGCATTTATTTATGATGCCCTTATAACTTCAAATATGTATGCTTTGTAGAAAAGGTGTATAGAATATTTACTCTTTTAGACTTTTGGCAGCAAATTTCGATCTCTTAAAGCGGCCTTCTTGAGGAAAGTGGATATTTCAGCTTTAAAAGCCCCTGACTGTCAGGTTTTTTAAGACCATAAAATGTTCAGTCAAAAAGCATCACGTCTGTCAATTCACTACTACCGCCCATAAAGTAGACGAAATGGTCCGCATGCAATTTGGACTTTATTACCCGTATATGATACCCTCCTAATAGCATATAAAAATGTATGGGCTTCCATACACGAGAATTATGCAGCTTGCAGGTTGGAAAACACGGGCGTAAGTGTAACGTCAAGTCGGGCTCTAGGTTGCCTGTGATCTGAAAAGGTCTTTTTTACAATAGAGCAACCTCCCTTTTTAAGCATTTAATTTTAATTTAGTGTGATTTACCGTCAAATAAGTACATGAAAATTATTTTTTGTGTGTAATTTGTATAATGTTTAACTTGATAAGGGTGTTGAAAACCAATGCGAAAGGTGCATGCTACGTGAGCAGTCATTCCTTGCGAAGTGTAGATTTTGTGGACGGTCGAAAGGAGACTCGTTCAAAGGCTGGCAATCTGTTTTGGGTGAAATACCTCGGGATGAGGCTGCACGATGATCAATACCACAGCCCTACTTAAGCAATCTTTTTGGCTCGTTAACATATTCCAGAATGCAAGTTAATATTTTGTGGAGTAGCACATCAACTGCAAATACTGGCAGAAACTGAGAGGAAATCGATGCAAAAATAGATGACGTCGTATCTAACTTCCTTGTTCATCATTAGTACGGTTTGTTGTGATTTGAGTGGTTCTCATATCAAAAAGGACATATACATGCGTAACATAACAGGCCTGACTCTTCGGCAGACGATAGTTCATTAATTCGCAAAGTTTACCTTGCAACAGCAATCAGAGATCAGGGCATAAAATATTAATAGTGAAATTACTTCTGAGTGCAAAAAATGACATTTCGCTATTTTATGACCACACGGCTGTCAAAAAAACTTAACCTTATACAAAGTCGTAATGCTTAGTCGGCGGGCGACGTCATTAGTAAGTGTGAATCAAAAATATTCATTTGCTTTCCGAGATAACCCGTTCCATACATTCACAGATGAATGTTGTGGGGAAAGGGCGGACTCAATTTTAAAAGCTATTTTTGTCATTTAGTGAATGTAAGCTGGTAGAATAGATTAACTTCTTGCATTGTAAATCAAATTAAGTTCTAAAAGAGTAGCGTGCTTATTCAGTCACCATTTGTAACAACTGCCTTCTAATTTAACCACTATGGTGTTTTTCAAAGATTCCATTAATGTTTGTCTAAAGATTTATGTCACACGAAAAGGTCTCCGTCTGCGTGAGTCAGTGCATCATCAAAAAGTCCGGAAATGTAGACGGACACACCAAAATTTCCCCAGTTCACTCTATAAAATATGCCTTTATCTGGACCTGACAGCCTGACGACGGATCTTCACAGCTAATCAACTTGCAAAAGCCAAGTTCTAAACATAATATCCAAGTCCTAAATGCGGCAAGGCGGGTATCGGTCTTGACTAAGCACAACGAGTTTCGCAAGCCATATCACACATACGGTTCTTGCCAATTGCCCTCGAAAACGTAGCAACGAGCATGCGTGGTCGGCAGACATCAGTGAAACTTGGATGTAAAAGAGGTCTTGGTTCTTTTGGGTTTTTACGCCAGTCACCGAAAATGCGCAGTGCCTCATAGGGTAAAATAAAGATAGAAAAAGGGGGAGTAAGCCAACGGTTCCAAATACAAACGATTCTGTTAGTAACACGGCCCTATCCAGGCCAAATTTACTTTGTGCTCACTAGACTGCACTTCTCCGACTTTCGACTACAGCGGTCATTTTTCCCTACCCAGTCGCCCCCAAACGAGAAAAACACGATAAGATCAATCCATTACTTGGGCAGCAGGTTGGAAAAACGGCTATTTCCACTAGTACCTACCGTTATTTTAAGTAACCCAGGGAGCGCAGTTTGGTTAGCAACTGCGAGTTGAAATTTTAAATTAGCTATGAGGAGCACAAAGGTATTTAATCCTTTTCAACTTCGCCGTGCCTTCTGTTGTCGAACGCAGTTGCTTTCATTAAGTACTTCATCTAAGTGGATTTCACAAGGGCCGCGCATCAGGGTCATAAAAAAACGGAGTTTGAATCCTTGTATGATACAGAAAGAGTATTCCAAATTAAAATCATATGAAATGCAATCATGTAACCCACATTTTTGAATTCATTCGAAGATGCGTTTAATTCTTCCGAGTTAATTTTAACAATCGAACAGCGATAACTTAAGAGTACTAACTGGCACCATTATAAGCAGGAGATTAGTCGGCGAGGAAACTTTTGTTTTCGATAAATTCTCGCCAGATCAGTACAGTTATACGGAAAAGGGGTTGAGCAAAACAGTGATTAGAAAAATCAATTAAAATCCGTAAAAAATGAGACGGAATGCCAGAATATGAGGAGGGAGGGAGTGAGAGCGGAAGGATGCTTTAATGGATAGGTGCGGGCATTGGACGCATTCTTTCCATTTTTAAACTGCGAGAACTTCGGTTAATTAAAACAAAGAAGGAATTTGTTTAATTATGCTGCTCGTAACTTTACAGGAACAAAAGTGTCCATTATCTGGCTTGTAGGGTGGCTGGTGAGTGAGTAAATAATTCAGGCAGAGCTAAGAGAGCGCGAAATAGGATCCAGTGAACTCAGTTGCTCGATTTCGTCAAATAAGAGCAGCAACCCAAGTGCGAGAGACTACTTAGGGCAATGCTTTTTTATCATGAAAGACTGGCTACAAACCACCTTTCTTAGACGTGTTAAAAAAACAAAGTCTCAACTTGCTCTAATATCTTAAAGTTCTGAAAAGCAATAGAGAAAATGCGTACTACCTAAGCGATCATTTGTTACAGGGTATATTTAATACGGGTGGCAGAAAGAAGCTCGCTCCAAAGCCGGCTTCCTGACCTCCCTGAAATGCAATAGGTGGGCTAACTCATGAAATGTTAACCGAAATTCTGAAATGCTTTTTTGTGTTGAAAAGATTAATTAAGTAGGGTTGTAAAACTAATCAGTCTGCAACATAATTCTATAATGTTTCAGTTACCACAGGATGCCGGCTTTCGAACGAACTTCCGCCTGGCTGCATGCAAAAACCATACTCTGTAAAAATGGCTACTTATGTAGCGTGCATTTTTCTCCCTGATTTTCAATGCCCCTAAAAGTCTGATTATATTTCATGGAAAACATGCACAAAAATATTCGTTCTCCAGCTCATTCAGTAGACAAGAACGTTTCTTTTCAATTTTATACACGAACTAGGGACATAATTCGGTTTTAAAAAGTTTCTAATTGTGAGACTTTTTAATATCGTGAAATGACCGTTCATAAATCCTCATGTCTCTACATTTACCAATGTGGCCTGTAAAGTTAACAATATGTATCAAGTCCAATGCTAAATTTAATGAACTCCATATGGTGCCCTCTTAATACCGTAGAAGAATGTATGGGCTTTTGTACACGGAAAATACATGGCTTGTAGTTTGAAAACTCTGAATGCAAGTGTGACGGCAGAGCGGGTTCAAAATTATCCGGGAATTTGAAAAGGTTTTGAAAACCGAATATTACCCTTCCTTCGAGTATAAAATTGGAAGAAGGAGTAATTTTCTACCGAATGAGAGAAAGAATGAATATGTTTACGCATGTTTTCTATGAAATATAATTGGACATTTAGGGGCGTCGAAAATCAATAAGAAAATTGCATGCTACTTAAGTGGTCATTTTTTACAGAGTATAGTTTTTCTATGCAGCCGGCAGGAAGTTCGTTCAAAATCCGGCCTCCTGAGGTAAGTGAATTATTATAGAATTATGATGCAGACTGATTAGTCTCACAACCCTGCTTAAGTAATCTTTTCGGAACGAAAACGCAGTTCGCAATTTCGGTTGACATTTTATGAGTTAGCCCGCCTACTTTATATTGTGGTTGTGCTGCGCGACGGTTAGTTTTACAACCCCACTTAGGTAATTTTTTCTAATCAAAGATAAATTTAAGAATTTCGACTGATACTTCATAAGATGGTACATTTTCTGTAATTAGCTGTCTCCGTGGGATTGTCGTAGCCGCAGAGCGCAACGAAACGGGTATGTCTCCTAAACTGATCGTGCACAATCATCGTAGGATAGCGAATGTCGCCGATTACAACAGACAAGACAACGGTCCAGTGGTTCAATGGTCGAGCGCTGAGCTTGAAAACGCCCAACAATGAGCAAAGAATTCGGGTTCGAGTCCCGGGTCCCTTAAAGCTGGAGTCGGATAGGGCTGACTGACGACGGTTAGTATACCAGAGATAGTCGCTCCAACTCCTCTTGTTTTTGACTGTATTTCTGTCTGCATCAGAAACTAATCCAATGACAGGACAACGAGCCCGTGGTTCAGTGTTTAGAGGCGATGAACTTCTAACAGACAGGCCGCAGGATCGAGCCTCAGGTGTTGCATACTTCGGGATTGGGTATGACTGGCTGAGGACGGGGATAATTCATTTGATGAAATTGAGTTGATTTTGGCATTTGCACAGCCCGTCAGGGAGGTTCCTTCAAGTTTCCATCTAGCCTATCGACGGTTAAACGATTTAGAAACCTGAAGCCCTTATGCGACACGAACCACAATCATCGGGATCGCGACTTGATATTCGTCAGTACATAAATCTACACCATTAGAGATACTGGCTTTAGGATGTTTTTGAAGGCAATGAAGAATTGGTGACTTTTTTAGTCAGATTTGACGCACTTTAACAAAAACACGACTGGGATCAATTGGAAACACCTGCACAAAGTCGGGCATTGATCACATTTTCATATTAACTTGTTGGTAATCTTGCCCGAGTTCATGGTCGGATTGTTAGAGTTGACTAAAAAAGAGGACTGTCAAAGGTCTCTTTTTACGCACTCCGAGCGAATTAAAGCGTCCGACTTGAGATTACACAAGATTGGAATTTCTTGGCCTAAGCACACTTGAGGACAGGATGGGGATGTCTGTATTTCCTACGGAATTCAGACCACAAAGTTAATTGGCATTCAAACTCAGGGCTATGTCATCAAGCAAACTTCTTTATAGAGAGGCGGAACATTTGCAACGATCGACTGAATGCGACATTATCAAACTCATACAAGAGAAAATGGGGGAAAGGATATGGTTAACTGCGGGCGATGATAGTTTGCCCTCGAGAAGTAGGAGTAAAGGAAATACAGTTCTCTGCACGCAAGGAAAACGCCTTAGAAGATGGGAGGAAGAATGCCTAAAAAGGTTGTGAGTTTGGCTTTTCTTACTGCCTGGATGTAGGTAAAATATTTACTCTCACGCAGACAATCTCCTTCTGAAGCGGCTTAACAATGTACATCTTCAGAATAGTGCATATTACGTTAAATACAAACTATCCCGACGAACACTGGGAAATTCCTTCAGTGCGGAGCAATCTTGAGACAGGAAGACTTGATAAGAGACGCCTGCAAAACTCCCAAGCGTATGACCCACTCGGTTAGAGATCCAGTTAGACATATTTATATAACAGGTGGTTGTCAATAGTTGCGAAATGGGTGAAAACGACAGCTCTACTTATATAATTAATTGGCGTTAGACTAATCGGTGATAAAAATTAACTAATGTAGACAAATAGCCAGATCTTGTGACTAGGGCCTGTAATTTATCTCCCGAATTTCTCTTCCAGCCACAAAAGGAGAAATGTTCGAGCTAATAGCTCAAAGATTGAAGAAATAGCTGCTGCGTCAGGCAGCGGCATAAGATCGGCGAAACACGCGTGCCTGGGCTTTTAGCTAATACCTGTGTTGTTAGTACGGTAAATCATGACACAATTCTATACTACTGGATGCCTGTTGGCGGTTTGTGAATATTAGGCGGTTATTCCGCGGTAGCTGATTTATTTCAGCTCAAATATTCATATCAAACTTCGGACTGTGTCTGAAAAGGCCTGTTTCTAAAGGTTTACTCCAAGTTCGCGCATTAGTGTCCTCGGCAATTAAACAAGGTAAATCATAAAATTAATTTTTCACCCCTAGTACTAAGAATTTTCGAGGGGTCCGTTGTTATGGAGAAATTGACCAGATTAAATGATAACCGGAAATTCCACATTGATTTCTGCGGAAATTACTTTATTTGCCGTAGTTAGTCCTACGTGCCAATAAATAATATCTCTGGACAAAGAGCAGTACTCTAGGGGAATTTGAAACGTACTGCTTGGTCAACTGGGGGATTTGAGCCGTGGGTCTGCGGACGTCAAAGTGACATTCAAAAGCCCAAAAAGCTACGACAACAAGCATTCCAGGTTTGTAATTCCTCTGATAACAGAAAATAAACAGGTGATTGTTATGGCCAAGATCACATAATTTTGAAAAGAACCAAGACGCAGGCCGACGGAACCCTGGGGCCCAGCATCAAAGATTGATCACGTTTGTACATTGAATTTCTGTAACAATTAGCAACTTTGAAGATCGGTATATTATCTTTCGTTGGAACAAAGACTGCTAAAGACATCTTGTTTCACCTAATGTGCATGAATGAGAATTTGTACTTGAAATTAAACGAAGTTGGTTTCCTTTTGCGGCACAGTGTGGATGTCTTCATTTGCCCTGGACGTCGAATTTAATTTTGCTCGATTTTGTTAGTCAGTGTTCGGTCATCAAACTGACCGATTTGTTGAGCTGTGATGTACTTGTAAACATGTAGTTCTGAGCCCACATTAACTAGCTTTCTCAGGTGACATGGATGCTACGTTACGGTTTACCACTGGTGCTGTTAATCTACTAATCGGAACAGTAAAGTAGAGATTTATTTAACATCTGTGTGCAGCCACCCAGGTGCAAACAATACACAAACTTCAGCATCGGAATTCAACTTATGATGGCGTACATTACCGCCACCGAATTCTGATCCGAGCTGGCTCCTGCGTGAGAAGAAATGTCTTTAGTTCGGATGTGACAGCCAGTATCGAGTGCAATGTGTCACAGAAGGGTTCTTCAGAGGGGAATGTGGCGCGAGCAACAATGAGACCACACACGTAATCATAAAGCCCTACGTGAGACTAACTGGCGGCAAGTAATCTTGTTCCGCCTGTCAGTTTACAGTTTACCTAACTTAGGCAGATTTTTCTATCACTTAAGAATTTTCTCCAACAGTATGAAGTCCGAATAATCTGTAAGACCCAGAAACCAATATTTACATCCTGACTGTTGTGTGACTCAATTTGCCTCAACGATGGATGGATATTCCTGTCATTCAAATTGAAATTCTTGTTTCAAATTGCCAGTATGAGACGAATATTTGTGGTTTTTTCATCGGAAATAGTTGTGTCAGCAGAACGACCGGATGATTTGCTATCTAGCTTAATAAAAGATCAGGTCTACTTGTTTCAGGCGCGGTTCCTTTTGAAAGTTTACGAGTCAGAATGTCGCATTTCTATCCGGCAGAATTGCTCCCTGGGTAATATTTGTAACACGGGTAGGTTGGTGTTTTTAATGAAACCGTAAAGGTAAGAATGTCATAAAGGCCGCAACAAGTCTGGTCTATGCCCCGAAGGCTCTCTGGAAATGTGAAAGCAACGACAAGTTTTGGGTTCTTGTGTCATTAATCACGGACGACTGGAAATCTTGAGACTAATTATGTCTTGGGAGAAGCTATTTAGTTGGCTTCGAAGATGACCGCCTCAGTCATTTCAACAGTTGGCCTTTCGATCACCACCGGGGTCTCCTCTGATTTTGGGGTTGATTTGTAGGTGTTTGAGGAAGGTTCCCGTGGTGGTTTTGTAACTATACGTTTGTACGCAGGCGCCTGTGGCGAAGTCGTCGCAGAATGGTCGCTTGCGCAGGCAAACTAATGTGCTGTTTTATGCCCGAGTATGATGTGGATACGGAGAAAGCCAGTTCGTTCCAGCATCGCAGTGGCTGAGGTTCTCCTTCAGAAGATAGAGGGCCCGGCAGTCACATTTCATCCTACTCCCTGGTTAGAGAACCGTAACTCCAGAAAGCTACGATGTCTATTTTGTGGTGGGTCCGTTTCCTAACAAGGAGAGCAGCCCTCGTTTTTGGTCGGTCTGCCGTTAAATTGCAAAAATATTAACAGATATTCCTGGCGGTCCGACTGCGTTGGGTCGCTCTGGCAGACAAAAGGAAGGTACGGTGATGGGGTCTTGATTTGCACAGCTTTTTAGCTGTTCATTTTTACCCACAAGCGACGGTAAGTTTGCCGACGATGCACTGTGCCAACAATTTCGAATGCATTTTCCGGCCACAGTTTTCGTAAAAGTAGAAGGACGTGTTTCCTAAATATGGCCCCTGCGGCACCCCAGACTTCTACGGAACTATATTTTGGACCATGACTTTATTCCAGCGTACAATCTTGCGAAATATTCAGCGAGAATCTGAAATTTGTTTTTGATTCATAAAGACTACTCAAGTAGAAATAAAATCCCAAGAGTCCTCAGTCACGTCCAATTGTCAGCTTTTGAATGAAATGTCTTCCAGCGGCCTGCAAAAGTACGCATTGTAAAAATAATATATTATAAAGAGCAAATTCTTCCCATTTGTGGTTACTGCCCATATAAATGTAACCGTATTTTATGGAAAACGTGAAAATAAAATACTCTTTTATGTACACATTTGATGGCAATTTACGTCTTATTTAAATACAATAGGTAGACTAACTCGTGAAATGACAACCAAAACCCGAAATGAATTTTCGTTTCAAATAGATTAATTAAGTAGGGCTGGAAAACTAATCGTCATGCAGCGTAGTTCTATAATAATTCAGTTACCTCAGAATGCCGGCTTTTGAAAGAGCTTCTTTGTGACTGCATGCAAAAATTACACTGTGTAAAAATAACTACTTATTAAGCATAGATTTTTCCATTGATTTTCGATGTCCTTAGAAACCTAATTATATCTTATGGAAAGCATGTATAAAAATATTCATTCTTTTGCATATTCTGTAAAATATCACGTTTTCTTCCAATTTTATACTAGACGGGAGGGTATAATTCAGTTTTTAAGAAGTTTCTAATTGTGAGATTTTTTAATACCGTTAAATGCTTGTTTATGAAACTTAATATCTTCTCCCTAACTAACGTGGCTTGCAAAGTTAACAATATGGTTCAAATCGACCGTTAAATTTTATGAAACCCACATAGTCCTCTTTTAATACCGTGGAGAAATGAATGGTTTCCCTTACGCGGAAAATATATGACTTGTAGTTTGGAAACCCTAGATGCAAGTGCGACGACAGTTTAAGGTTCAAAATTATTAGGGTATTGGAAACGTTTCTGAAAAGCAAATTGTATCCTTCCTTCAGACCTATACTTGGAAGAAGATGTAATTTTCTACCGAATGAAAAAAGAATGAATATTTTTATGCATGTTTTCCATGAGGTATAATTGAATATTTAAGGGCATCAGAAATCAACGAGAAAAATGTATGCTACTTAAGCAGTCATCTTGAACAGAGTGTGGTTTATATATGCAGCCGGAAGTAAGTTCGTTCGAAAGACGGCATCCCGAGGTAACTGGACTTTTATAAAATTACGCTGCACAGTGATTAGCCTTACAACCCTTTTAAATAATCTTTTTGAAATAAAAACGCATTTCGTAATTTTGGTTGACATTTCATGAGTTAGACCACCTACTGTATGCAGCACAAACAGATTGTATATTTCGGTTTTAAAACGAATTGCAATTACGACATTTTTAAATCTGTAAAATGTCGCATCAGAAATGATCATGTTTGACAACCTTTTAATGCTGCCTACATTCATTGTATAATTGTATGGACTGCATATGGGTTTTCTTAATAGCCTATCTCGATTCATGATCCTCCTTACGCAAAGAATACTATTTGTAATTTGGAAACCCAGATTGAAAGCGTGATAGAACATACATTTTAATTTAATTCGCAAATTAAAAAAAAACATATAAAACCAGGTAATGCCATTTAATTAATCATAACTTCAAAGAAAACGTAATGTCCTACCAAATGAGTGCAAGGAGCAATATTTTGTGTATGTTTTCCATACAGTGCATTTAAATATATAGGGCCAGTGGAATTCAATGGACAAAGTTCATACATCCGCTGAATGATCCTTTCTTACTGTTTTTCCTTTTCATGGACAGTCAGCAAGAAGCTCGTTCAAAAGCCGCGGTTGTCCTCAGCGAATTTTTCTTTTCCAAAGCCAGAGAATGCAAAGGGTGCAGGGGAATCCTGCTTTGCCATACGGCAAATGTGATAACTTATGAGATGTTAACCGAAATTCTAAAATGAATTTTCGACCGGAAACAAGTAACTAAGTAAGACTGTAATATTAATCGCCGTGCAGCATAATCCCATAATAATTCAATTACTCCAAGATACCGGCATGCATAAAAAAAATTAATTTGCCTAGTTGTTTAGTTGAAAACTACGTCGTTTTCAAATTTTATGCTTAAAGAAACGGTTTGATTCAGATTAAAAATTTTTTCCACTACTGAATAATTTTGAACCCGATTTTCCGTTGCATTTGAAATCAGGGTTTTCAATCTACTGGGTATATATTTTCTTTGTACAGAAAATTATACATCTCTGTACGGTTTTAATGGAATATTATATAAAGTTAATGAAATTTAGCTATTGATTTGAACCATATTACGAACTTTAAAAGCAATATTAGTAAATTCAGAGACACCGTATTTTGTGAACGGGCATTTGAGTTCTTAAAATGTCAAACAAAACGGAAAATTTGAAGCCATTTTATACCCTTTGTCCAAAAGTGAAATTTAAAGAAGACGTAATTTTCTAATAAAAACTTAAGGGAAAGAATATTTTTGCGCATCTTTTCTACTAAAAATATTTAAACTTATAAGGGCATCTAAAATCAACGAGAAACTTTTATACTCTTTGCGCAGTCATTTTTACAGAGTGTAGTCTTTGCAGGCGGGTTAAAAGAAGTTCGCTGGAAAGCCCAAATCCCGAAATAACTGAATAATCACGGGATAATGTTGTGCAGGGATCAACATAACGACTCTATTTAAGTGATCTTTTCAAGTCCAAAACGCACTTCAAAATTTCGATTAACATTTTGTGAGTTAGCACATCTACTGTACATTAATTCACGTGCAAGTCACCGTTGTTAGACGCATCACCTGTGGCAGCGGTGAACCTATTTGCTGGAGGCGTCAAAGCACCGAAGCGGAGATTCTAAACACAACGAACTTTTCTAAGAAACGTGCACTTCCTTTCGCGACTCCGAGTATTATTTTTCGTATGGCGTTACGCATGATCAAAAGGAAATAATTAATGCAAAATTTCCAGTAACGAGGCCCTTCGATCCTCTATGTTTTGGTTATTTTGATAGTTTTCAGTTTATCAGAGCTTCAAGTCCAAGTCCATTTTTGTATGTTGGACGATATATTTAAAGATTTCTGTTCCAGGTAAAGGAAATTTTCGATTTATGAGCGTTTGCTAATTATCAGGCGACTTAAAAACATGTTATGCAAATCCCAACTTTGTTGTACGAGGCCCATTCGACCCTCTCTAACCTGATTTAAGTGCGTCAGGAAACACATGAGACACTGACGGAAATTATTAACCTGCCGCCCCCCCAATTGGGAAAGGACAATAAGATGAGGTCGAAAAGGTATATGAAAGAAACTGAGTCCTGAACCTTCTCCAGTAGGTGGCCCTGTAACTTTTCAAAATAGTAATTTCCAAAAGATGCATCAATTTGCCTGCGAAAATCTCTGCTATTTGATTTTTGTATATTTTCCCATTAGTGTATTGTTCTCGGATAAAGCCTAAGATACCATGTACAATAGTCCCCAAAGTATTCATTGGTTGAGATTATTTTGATAGGATCATTCCACGCACTTTCTTATGTATACATGCTGTTGTAGTTGCAATATTACTCCCCTCAGCTGGAAAATCCGAAAAAGCACATTTTTCATTAACTGACAATAATTAACTATTTCTTTGTCATCGCCTAACTTGCTTAGGTGACCTGTAGGTGGCTCAGTTAGGAGCGCTGCTGCTACCAGTTACGACAGGACCCCTAATTATATTTCCTAGCAATTTTGTCTCACTCTTACGTGAGAAGACTCTCCCTTTTATACGTTTTTTCAACGGATTCAGCATGGTTAATGCAGAGCGTTCTGGGAATGTAAGAGAATCTAATTACTGTATCCGCCAACCCCATGACATCCAAAAACCTTAAAAGCAAAATTCATGTCTACTCATGCAGTTGATTTTCTTCGACTCGAATGTTCATTGAGACCTAAAAAGCCATGTTTCGGAGACTTTACTCCATGTACTGCACTGATTAACTTCTGAAATGCTTGTTTAATTGTTCTCTGGTATTCAGCGGTTTCTTAATCTGTGATGTAAATGGCCCAAGGCTGGTGAGCTTTATAATCCAAAAACCAATAAGCTGCAAAGAGCAATAAAACGGTACTTAGGAACCACTATCGCGATTTTTTCTAACAACAGTTGAGTCTTTAATTCTTTTAGTTGCTGTCGCCCTAGTGTCTAGATGGCCTCACGATTACAGGCAGAAAGGCAAATAAAACTCAACGGATACGTCACAAATTAAGACCGAGCCAGGCAAATTGCGGGCTCGAAAACGAACCCTTACGATTTGTATGCTGTTTGTTTTAAGACTGTCCGGGTCTGAACAGACTGTTTCAGGCGCTCTACCTTTCAAATGCAGTAATTCCTCAGTACTGCAAGTCTGCCCATTTCCTTGAGCTCCTGTAAACTTTCTTGGCCCAGCAACAAATAGACCTTATTCAAACCTAGTAAAATCTCCATGAGCAGCAAAGTGGGTTTACAGTTGGATGTTTTTCGGTTCCACTCGCCCTCATCGCTCAGACCTGACATCGTCACACACACACTCTTCAGTGTGTCACTTCGTCGGCGTACCGATCAGTCTTCGGAGTTCCCCGCAGTCGGTCTTTGTTTTGTTTATGAGAACTGTGCCATATGATGTCATTTATGCGGTTGTAGGCGTAGAGAGCCCTCCAGCGATGGAGACCTGTCCAAATTGTTTGCGTGTTTCCGACTTATTTGGGGGTGGCCGATGTGACTGAATTCCTATCGTCCTTCCTCTCCTCCTTATGCGCAGGGACTACAAGGTTCCTCGGACCTCCTTGGCTTGGTCAGTTTTGTTTGGCGTTCAGTAACGCCGTATCCACTGACGCATGGCCAAACCTAACTTCTACCTCCCTTGCTTGTAAAGGCTTTCCACTCGCTAGGCACCGGGATGTCATTGCGAATCATATCGTTATGTTTTGATTCTTACGAATATTTAATGGCGTTTCTTTGTTTTGCTGCGAGGGACACAAGGAAGACAACAAAGTTGGACACATGAAATTATATGTCCCCATACAAGAGATGCAGGTACTTACTGGGAAATAAAGGATGAAGGCCCCCAAGTACAAACAATGTCTGCTATGCTTTTTAAGCAACCCGTGTTTTATTCCTTACTCCTCTAAATATGGAGTTTACGTTCGGAGGTAGACCTGTCGCGATCTTGGCCCAGGGTGTTGAGAAGTGATCAATTAGATTCATCGCGTCATCGTGACGCTGCGTTTCGCCTTACCGTTGCCTACCACTGGCCTTGTTTGACACCTGGCACATCTGAATACGCGTCCATCTGAGTTGCACCGTCGCATTTGCTGTTTTATTTGGTGCCTGCAGTTGCATCTTAATGCAGTCGGAAGAAGTCGTTCCTTCTGGCAGTACCCCAGCATCTACTCCGAATTCATTTCCATTACTATTTCTTCGGTTTTGCCTCAAGGATGTGGCTGAAATCGACCAATTCTTTCGGTTTTCGCCGCTAATGACCTGCAGTATTGAGAAAAACGTAGCCTATTGAGGAGAGATTATTCCGCCAGACAACGCTTTTGGATATTTAATGACTCCGGATTAACTACTGAAACATTTTTATATCTAGTGTGTTCATTGACTAAGATCATACAGACCAACTAAAGAAGTTGGCTTGTTGCTTACGTTTTTTGATTTCCATTACGAGATCTGAGTTAGTCGAATATCGTTAGCATGGCGCTCATTAACATTGCTATACCGTACACTAAATTTCAGTGTGATCGACTACCACACCTTTTTATTCATTCTCATTGGTAAAACTTAGTTTGGCTACTTGCCCCGATGTAAACTATTGATTGACAGATAACGTGAATTAGTTTATTCTTTGAACGCAGCTTATTGTTTATTTTGTGCGTTGTCCCGCTTCGTTTTGATTGCTATGTCAGCGTATTAAAAGTGGTACGACACAAAATCAAATACATCACATACTTTCCTTGTTTTTTGCATTTTATCTTACATGTATATGCTCCACTCGTAAAACCCCCAGTACCACCTTGCTCGTAAGACAGGTCACAATGGCTAATCGTTGATAATTGGGAGCCTTCAGCCTACTGTTGTCATCCGAAATTGCCAACAACAAGGACAAAGAGCCCCATAATGATCAGTTTCCGTCTGAATTTCAATCTCAGACATTCACTATCACTATCACTATCACCACCACCACCACCACCACCACCACTTACACCTACTCATCTTTACGGGTTGAAAAAGCCCAAGGGCATACCGGGTCTTTTATATTATGCACTAAGACAACTGTTCGCCAATTTGGTTCCGAACTCACATTCTGTGGCCGTCATTAGGCTATCGTTAAAGTCTCAGAACAGTAGCACCCACAACAGGTGACTTGATTTAGCTGTTAAGATAAACATATTCAGCCCACGCAGGCGGTTGAATAATGCCAAGGTTATATAAGGAAAATTGTTATCGGCATTGTCCGGGACACTACTTTTGCAGGCTCTATTGTCGTACAAACTTAAACGCAAAACCGGTCTTCTCACATCCGTAGTGACAGTTGCATTTTTCAGGAACTCCTTGCCAAATGATGTCTGATCTCATTTAAAGCTCGCCTTATCCGCCGTTTGGATTTTGTAATGTTAGTCTGCGCTTGCATGCTTATTTAGAGAAGAAAATATAGCCTTACGAACGCAGATCTCCTGTAGCATGTGAAAGGGCGAAATTAACAGTAGGTCGTCTATTTCATAATACTTCAGCTGAAATTGTGGGATTTAATTTCAACTAAAAGGGGGTTATATCTCAGTTTCGCCTTCAAATGAGCTTTGTTTCGGTCGTCCGCAGAAATATCTTCCAATTTCACAACGAATACCCATGCAGTATGAATCTTTCCCATGATTTTTGCACCCCTTTAAAAGGCCGATATATTTTATAGAAAACATTAATAAGATATTATTTCTTGCACATATTCGGTGGCAAATCACTTCCTTGAAGAGTACGCTTGAAGAAAGAATGTCTTCCGGTCGAAAAAGCGTTTCAATTTCTAAATAATTTTGAACCCGATCAGCGGTTGAGCTTACAGTTAGGACTTCAGAACTGCATACTATATACGCTCACTGTTAGGGCAATCACATATATTTTCTATAACGTTAAGGGGACGCCATATTAAAATCATAAAACCCCTCGGCGAATGTAGGCAATGTTACATATTTTGCAAACGACATTAATAAACAGACAGATTCGAAGTTGGATAAATGGATGCTTTTATGGTCTTCAAAATCTGGTGATTTAAAACATTTTAAGACTGAAAAACAACTCTTGGCTACGTAGGATATTTGAAGAATATGTAATTTCCTCTCAAACGATTGCATGAAAGAGGTCTCTTCGCACCGTTTCTGTAAAGTATATTAAAATTAATAAAGCCATCAAAAAGATGTAAAAAAGTCATGGTGCCTAAGTGATTATTTTTACTGAGCATGATTACTATATTGTAGTCGGCCGATGTAAAGCTCATTCAGAAGTCCTATCCCCGCAGGATTACAAAATGTTGGGATTAAGCTGCATGATCATTTATACTGCGACCTTTCCAAACTAGCCCATTGTAATCGAAAATGCCATCCACGATTTTGGTAAGAATTTCATGAAAGAGGTCAGGTATTGTAGATTGTTTGGAGAGACAAAAGTTCTACTTGTTAATTAGCTTTTTATACTATAATTTGAAAACGTCTAACATGCAAGGCTGGTGTCAATTGAGAGACTAGGAGCGGCGTACTCAATAACTGTCACCGATAGGAAAAATATGACCTCTAAGGATTCCTTCCAGCTTTGCTTTCAAGCCCAGCCAATCATGCTCACCGCGAGTGCGGAATGTCCAGAGCTCGCTCCGGATTGGTTTTTAATTAAGCATTGAGCGACTGGTTCGTCATTGAGTCGCGTCCCAAATATTGCGGCTCGAATCGAGATCTGCTATAAATCCAGCAAGAGTCGCGCTCAGTGCTTTATCGCAATTGTAGGACGGAATACAAGCAATTTGATTTGGCCTCAAAATCAACGATCTACAACCCTTTCAGGCGGTCACGCAGAATGCTCATAAACCAACCACGAAAAATTTCACCAACCAACTCAAAATGACCGCTTATTGAGGCCTTGCCACAATCAAAGCTGAATATCGCACATTTTCAAGCGTCTCAACGACCCTCTCACCCCATGAGTGAGAAACGTACTGTAGCAATAGTCAGGTCACGTTTGAGAACTTCGACATATTCAGTTAGAAGTGTCATCAGGTACGGCAGACGCGAACTTTTGCCGTCTCGACAGTTCAATTTGACTATCCACTTAGTAAACTGCTTTAATTATCAGATAATCAGCGACCGTGACACATGTCGAAGGTGCCTCCTTTGCAAAATAGGCGCTTTAGCCACCGGTTCACAACGATGTAGCTTTGCATCGTCTCAGGACAAACTGATATGTCGGTGGGTAATGAGTACGGACGTTAAGGAACAAGACTTGCCGAAAGTTCGACAAAAAACTCTTATTCCTGTTGACGGAGTCCTTAACATTAAATGCACAAGGCGTCAGTTATGTAACTCTAAAGCAGTACACCGCGCTGAGCAGTGCCCACAGTTTTTGGGCAGCATACGAGATACTAGACTTGATCTTGAAGACAAATGTGTACGACCAATGAAGGCGATTAAATAACGCAAAGCAAACGAACATCCGATCGTAATGTTTAAATGCCTAAACGATCTATTTTTTTATCTCTTGCCATATTCTTATAGCAAAATAATTAAAATAACTTGACACATTTGGCTTTGACATGGATAAAGCATGGAGAGCTTTATTTCTATGGGTTTTTCTCTTAAAGCATGTCAGAATTATGACAGACGCAGACACTTGCTGTTGCATGTATTACTTTGGACCTCGTTGGGATTTGAAATTGCAACATTATCATAATCATGCGTTTCAACAATTCGTCAGATTAGTTAGATCAGCTAATGTGTACGCAAGCGCAGCATGACCAAATGACAGGCTGTACTTTGCGAATCAGAGATGAGATATTGAGACAATATTTGCCTCCCTGCGGCAATTATTTTACTGCGACATAATTGGTGACGTTTGACAATATCGCCAATGAAAACAGGAGATTTTGTTTTTATGAATATCTACCTAATGTCATATAACGGACTTGGATTCTACTTAATAGATCGTATATTTATGGAATCGACGACGCCATTGGAAGTGGACTTGCTACATTTCTGTTTTATCTTTCACGATTTTTTCTCCCAAAATCGAGGGAAAAATAAATCCTGCTCACTGTCTCAACGCTCCCCATCACAATTGCTTGTTCGCAAAATGACCCCCTTATCAGATATATTGTCTTTAAATTGAAAAGTTCAAGTGATTTGTGATTGAAAGCGTCTATTTGCACTGACCTACCTAATCATAAAACAAATGTACAGGCGTTTTTACAGAAACGGTTAAAATAACGAAGTTAATGATGTCCGTCTTACGCAGTTGTCTCATGAGTCGTTTAGGTGGCCACGTTATAGGTGTCCATCGCTCCAGGGTGGACCGACGCGTCGATCTGGGCTGCGAATGTGCGTTGATGAACAAACATGATTAAAATCTCGGCAAAAGCGCCTTCTTTTGTTGGCGTAATACATCAAATATACGATCCTCATGAACGCGTTTTTGAAGATAAATTAGTGAATAGCTATAAAAAATCCCCGAAAGTTAAACAAGTGAATTATTTTACATGGTTAAGAATTTATGAACAAGAGAAAAGACTTTTTACGTTAATCCCTACATGGCATGGTCTAGCTCCGCTTCATAAACACTGTTATTTGGCGAAATAGCAAAAAACAACTGTGTAATGCAGGAATGTTTTAACAAATACTTGTGATGAGTTGTATATATTTCTCTGGGATTCGATAATCTTGAAATTATAGAATACGGGGATTGGATGAAAAATAAAGTGATTTTTCTCGAGATGCGAACTGAGGTCGCATTTAGGCTAGAATTTTCACGAGGGACTACTAGTTAGTTGAAGTATTTATAGTCTGTTTACGAATAGGTTGAGAGGGAGGTAAAGCAATACGTTACAGGAGCATTAAAAGGAAGCTGATGGACCAGAAAAAACGCAGACGAGCGCAGGAAACGAAAGTCAACGAAATCCGCATAAAAGAAATAAAATAGGCAGATTCCCTGCAACCAACCCTTTTCTCAACCGCCATTAATCCGCCTAAATTTTGCTCAGACGTTCTTGTTTACGGAGAGTGCGTTTTTGGAATAATATCTTATATCCAAAAACAGCAAGTGAACTAACTCCGCTTGCAATATCGTTCTTTTAACGGCTTTCTTCGCACGCTTTTCTGGCGCCGAATTATTGAAAAATAAACGCTATTGCAGGGCAAAAATATCCCTCTGTGTCTAACTTCTTTTGCATAAAAGGCATAATGTGCCCTTACTCCATTACCCTTTTCGCGTAGAAAATAGCAATTATAGTGGCTTGAGCGGCAATTAGCCTTTTCCTTCCATACATCACTGACGTGACGGTATAATTAGGGACTGGAAGTCATTGACTCCCTCGCTGTCATTTCAAAGCTAGTAAACTGGCATTACTTATAGAAAAGCAACTGTTTATGCCATCAAAAATCAAATTAAAAGGTCTATAATTTGAAAAAGATTCTTCCACACTTTCAGTCTTCTAAGTTTTGGCAATTTTCAAAAAGCCAACTATGGTATCCACAAAGGCAAATGCATCAAAATTTAAGCCCTGTTCGTCCATAATGCAACCATTTGTTTGAACCTTGATTTAGTTTTTGCACTGGACTACAAGTTTAAATGATCGGTTTGATTATGCTGTAGCAGTGAAACTGCTGCTTCTAGCGTTCGCAAAATCAGATCCCTAGCTGACTCATTTTCGGCATGCTAAAACCCTCCATATTACTTCTTCTAGGGAAAGAGAGAGCTCCCTCTAATTCAGCTTCTAAGACCACATCACCATTCAGAATCCGTGCATTCCCGAGCATTTCTGTTCAGATTTGCACAAAATTAGGTGCTATTTGCTTCCTATACAATGAAATTTGAGGGTGTTATAACTGTTGGATATTGCAGTTTCCGTTTGTCATATCGATCTGCATGTCATCAACAGTTTTCACTGGAATTTTTATCTCCCCTCCGTGTGCATAAAAAGTACAGACTGTCATAGGATTTGAACAGTAGTCCTCCAACAAATCGGACATAGTAGCCACTTCGAATTTATTTGCGAAATTTCGTTTACTAAAGACAATAGCAGTATAATGATGGCTATGCTTCAGGCCTCCAAAATGATGAAAAGTGCGGATATGGTCCTCTGAATGCAAATAACTCCCTGAATGCTCTTTTCTGGACGTCGAAACTTGCAGGTTTTGGCTTGTCTTCTTAAAAATTTCGTGAGTTTATCGACACGGTCTATTTGTTTTAAATCCGTACACTTTCTGAGTTCGCATGTTAATTTCCCTACTCTTAGATTTATTGCCGAACTATGTTTAATTTCAATGCTTCTTCCAAGTTCAGTTTTTGACTCGTTTTTCAAGGGGAACTATCGTATCACAAAATGATTTTCAGTCGTGGACTTTCTATACTAGTTGATGGCATTCTAAATAGGCAAACGCTTAGTTATTTATTGGAAAATACGAACTTGTCAAACGGGACAACCAGGAGCGGTAGGCTTTTGCTCACCTTTAAACCATAGCATTCGGAGGATTTTAGTTGAACATATTGAGTACGTAGACTAAAACAATATTTTTGTCTTGATTTAATATACTAATTTACAAAAACGTCTATGTCAATCATGGGTCGCATGGCATATTGCTGACTGGCATCGGAGAAGTCCTTTGAATTTGCCTGCAAAAGTGAGTGGAAAGGAACAAAAAGGAACAGTTAGGCGAAATAGACAGGGCGAATAACCTCAAACAATATCATTCACGAGCTTGACGACGGACACAAATGCCGCAAATGGGTTGATCCGCGACCCAGTACCACGACTCTTTGTAAGATCGCAAGAGCTAGGCAAATGTGTCTGTCGATTCTAGTTTCTCTTCTCTCAAATAGTCTATCTTGAGCATTAATTAACATTAGACATGTCTTGAACAAAACTTGCTAGCAAAACCAACGCTGAAATTCTGCCCTAAACTTTGAGTAATCAGTGTATAGGAAAAGTATCTTCGTCGCATGATCATTCTGTGTTCCTGTAACCTAGCCCACAGTTTGCGTTATGTTTAGCCTGCATAGTTGTTGGGGTTGGCGCCTGAACGAAAGGATTCAGATGTGAGTCGTTTCGGTTTGAGATGCCTTGGCCTGAAGAGTGTCCATGTTAGATTAAGGCACTGCCGGAATTGAACGCTTCTAACCTGAGGCGCGGCATTTAGGCACCAACAACATCAACACGCATCTGGACTTTCCTGTGGCCTATGCGATCTTGCGTCGCCACATGTAAAAAGGCCGAGTCAAGACGGTTACACCGAAGCTTAAAAAATCGGGCGTTGCGACGGACTCACCTGAAGAGGAAACGGAGTGCTTAACGCCCCAAAATCAAGGTGTCACAGGCGAACGTCAAGCCGCAGAAGCACCTGCCAAAAGGATGATACAGCGCAATAAATAACTGACCAGTTAAAAATTGACTAATTTGACCGGCCAATTGAAATTCTGTTTGATTTTTGGTCTTAAAAGCTTAAAATATAGACTGCTGATTTGGCGGTCTGAGACGTCAGCGACATTACAAATCTGTTTCGGTAAACAACTTTTCCTTGTCAGATTATCGCCCCGGAACTCTGGTCTTTGCAAACCCGAGCCATTGTCCCACGGACGTCGTCATCAAATGCGACACAGGGACGCCCCCGAGGCAGTAGGTTCAGTTCAAGATAAGGAAATCAACCGGCTGTAGGGGCAGAAAACTCGCTGATTCGCAAATTCCCCATAAATAAGTGTTTATTTTGTTTTTTTCCGAACAATCGTATCAATTAATAATTTTCCTTGTGATGTAAACAGCATTTTCCTTTATCATAGGGAAGAATCCTGAGTCGCATATTTCCTCACTGAACAGAATTCACTATTTGTCCACGTAAACAGTGGGACCTTTTGTGGTTACAAAATGGAGGAAAATCTGGCAATGACCTGGGAGTTAAAAAACCTTACTTAAACAATTCTGAACGTTTTGATAGTTTTATGTCGAGGTAACCTGACGAAGTTTGACACCGAAGTTGAATGAAAAGTACACGAAGATATGCATAACCTGAAATGTTAGCCCTACAGATGCATCACAGAAGAATCAGGGCTCTCTCACAAGCTTATGCTTTATTCTGACAAAACATTGATTTTGCTTATTTTTGGCGGCACATGTTAATATATTGCCCAGCACAATCAAGGATCAAACTAGTGGGCTTAATTTGAACAGTTTTCCTCCATTATGCTGGTCGCCGAAAAATGATTTGTGCATTCTATTCTCTGTTATCATTTCTGTCTGTACGGAAAGCGCATTCTGAGAACGAGTGCTTTTGATCTTTCAGAGAAAGCACAGACTCCCAGTAATTACATGATCCTTCCTTTGCAATGAATAATTAATTTTTCTAAGAAAATCTTAACAAACCATTCAGTAGCAGCAACGATGCCTACGTGCATACAGCAGGGACCTCTCTCATGATACCTGATGACAGAATGTGAAATAAAAATTTCAGTCTTACTGAACGTTGAACTTCTCACTTGCCTGTCCAGCCCCTCCAAAAATAGGCCTTTCCAATGCAGAAAATGTGACCATGTAATTTTATCAAGCACAGTGTGTGCGAATGAATGCAAAAATGGCCGTTGCGATATATTCAGGCCATTTTCTATGCTAATGCCTGTTCTAGACGTCATTGTCACAAATGAGTACGTTTAGTTTTGCGAGGAGACTAGTTTTCCCTCAAAAAGTTCTACGAAACGGAGTCTGCCGCATGGCTTTTATGTCCAATGCTAACCGTAGGAATCAGTTTGCAATCATAGGGGTTGTCTTTGGAAGACTGGAAGTTTATCTATTTTAAAGAGTCAGGATAGCAAATCTGCACGACTTAGTGGCCTAAAGTGCAGTAATAACGCATACAGGCAATTATTCGTTTACATTGACTGAAATTGACCTATCATTTGGAAAGTTTTGTCCCGAAACAAACGAAACTTCCGCCGAATGGCTAATTTCAGCTTTGAGCATATAAAACATTGTTTTTCATGTGGTATGGTTTCTGGGCATGCACAATTTAGGAATGGAACAAGCAAAGCACTAACAGTTTCAGTATAATATCAATATTTATATGGCTACTCTGTCACACATTCTCAATCGTAGGGCGCAGTCTACAAACAAGCAGGGAGAAAAAAATAGAGACGATATAAAGCGAAAGTCATGCTCTTTCGTTTGCGGTGAAAAACATCCGTACTTATTGACGCCGTGATAAAAAAGTTAAAAGTGCAAATTTTTTTCTTAATTTCACCACGTATAAAATGAAATAAACAGACGCCGTTCAACGCAGTATGGCAGTAAAGCACTCGATAACATGATAATTGATTAAAAAAAGTATTTTTAATTGACTGAAAATATATTCGTTGTTGATTTTTTTATTAAAAATTAATTTTATTCGACAATGGGGTCTTTTTTTGGGTAATTGTTTAAATGTAACCATAAAAATCTTTATCAGGAAAAATACTTTAGTACACAGTGCTTTAGTAAATGCCTTTGAGAGGTATCTTGTCTTAAAGTTCTGCATGAGAATATTTAAAATAGCTGTCTTTATGGACAGTCGACAGAAAAAATTGAAAATCATGAAATATTCAGCGATATTTTAAGGCTGATCTCAGCATAACCCAGAACAATGAAAAAGTGCAAATCAATTTCACAAAAGAAACATCCTCATTATGTACACAAAATAGTATGGTTAAGATTACGCCTATCATTTTTACTTACATTTTGTAGTCATTGACCCGCCTGGCAACATGTGACTTTGTGAAAACCCATGATCTTATGGCATCTCTATTGACGAAATGAAGCAAAATCCTGCTCATCTTATTTGGTCGCATTTCAATCTTCAAAGGCATAAAAAATGCAACGGATCGCCAAAAAACCGTTTTGGGATGTAAACTCAGAATTTAGGCTTTTACAAAGCGCTATACCTGAAATTACGCCAATCCTCAAAAGATATTTAAGTGTAAAATTCATTAAATGGTTACTTTCCAAAGGATTTTTTTACGGTATTGCCTAAAATAACATTTCACAGTTGGCGGACAAATGTGTGAACAAATCAAATGCACACCCATGGGCTCCCCCATATCAGGGCTGATTGCTGATGTGGTCATTCGACGGACAGAATACCTGATGTTCACCAATTATAAACCAAACGTCTAAACTCGCTGCGTCGATGACACTTTCGCCATCAACATATCGCCTGACGTGGAGCACCTTTATGAATTAATGAACTCGGCTGACCCGAATATCCAATTCACGTTGGGAAGTGAAACAAACAACCAAGTCCCCTTCCTTGATGTCCTTGTGCGTCGGTGTGCAACTGGACAATTTCAAACTACCGTTTTCAAATTACCGTTTTCAGAGGAGGCACCAACACAAGAAAAAAACTAAACTTCAACAGCAATCACCCCCTCTCACACAAACGTATCCGTGTCCCTGCTCTTTTCTAAAGAGTTGAAACAAACTGCAGCACATTAGCCGACAAAGCGTGGAACGACCGTACCTTCATGACCTCTTTCGGGCCAACGGGTACTCAAGGTACTTCATCAAACAAAGAAAGCCCCAAATTAACCAACGACGTCCGTAAAAGGAACAACTCGAAGTGTAGAAGGCTATTACTTACATATAAAGAGTCTCCGAGGCAGTTTTACGTCTGTCAGAGCCATCCAGAGTGGACATTGTCCATCGACACGAGGCAACAATTCATCGCCGTTTGATGCAACCCAAAGACATACTGCCACCTACTGAAAACTCAGCAGTTGTCTATCAAACACCTCGTAACGATGGAGCCCGCAACTACGCTGGGGAAACCGGACGGAAATTGCCGACCCGCCTACATGAGCACAAGCCGGCAACTCGAAGATTAGAATCAAGCTCACAGCTTTCGACTGGCTACAGTGTTGACTTCCAAGGAGCACCTGTCTTAGGCCGGGGCACCTCAAGGACAGAGCGTCTCACACTTTAGGCTTAGTATTCCGACGCCAACTCTATCAACAGGCATCTAGACCTTCCTGCGGCCTATAGTGGCCTACGTCACTGCATACATCATGTCCAAGTAAAGACGGTGACACGAAGCCCAGGAATACCGAGCAAACTCGGTCCGTCGACTAATTCACACAAAAAGGGAGCACAAACGCAACCGACACTAATTGAGGTGACGAACATAGCACAGAAGGCCACTAACACTCAAAAACTACGATCCAAAGGCCAAGGCGACGAAAAGAGAAAAAAAATCGATTACTCCAAAGTCAACTAATTGGGCCGTCTATTCAAAATTCTGGTCGATTTTTGCCGTAGACGCTTCGATAATGAGGAGCCGATCAAGCTTCCTTGATCCGGTGAGCACTTTACTTTTTTCAAATTATCGATCCGGATCTCCTAATTGTGCTACCCTGAGAAAGATTGCTGTTTTGATGTCACATGTTCTTTGGGTTTTTTGTGGACAGACTTTCCGAACATACTCTACTGAAGTTTACACATTTGCAGCCCTTTTTTGCTTTTTCGGAATTTTTCGCTTTTATAAGGAAATTCGTATTTCTGACCAGCGTAACATGACTCTTAATGCTTCTTTTATGATCTCGATTCTCTTAAAGTTGTTATTTATTAACATGATTACTGGGTTTGCGCACTCGTGTCAAGTTGCTACTATCGGAAGAAAACCTGGTCTGGACAATACACGAACTTCGCTAGTTTCGTACCTCTCCAACAAAAACGGAATCTAGTTAAGTGTTTGGCACAAAGGGCTAGAAAAATTTGTTCAACAGATAGCATCGAAGAGGAACTTAGAAAAATCCAGGACTTGCTTCGCGAAAATGAGTACCCTGACAGGTTTATTACAAGGAACCTTGCCGAACGACCCGCAAAACCCACCACACTAACCGCCGAAAAGAAAACGTTCCTCAAAGTCCCCTTCCAAAGAGAAGCTGCGGGTGAACTCCTAAGAAGACGCCTTGACCAGGCTGTCTCGGTGACCTTCCCAGCAGCAAGGGTTCGCATATCATTCTCTACTAACCCTATTCTACGCGGGGAAGGCAAGGATAGGCTGCCACCTCAGACCGCCTCAATGTTCATCTTCTCATTCACTTGCTCCTGTGGAGCAGGTTATATGTGTCGTACGAGTCGGCGCCTTTCCAAAAGAATACGAGAGCACCTTCCCGCATGGCTGGCAAAGGGTGAATTTAGGAGAATAGACAGCGCCATCCTTGCGCATGCAGTGGACTCAGGGCATCGTTTGGACCCCCCTGAAGCATTTCGTGTGATTTACAAGGTCTCCTCGAGCTACCCTAAGCTACTGGGCCAGCGCCTGTTAGCAACAGCAGAAGCGGCCGCCATAAGGTTACGAAAACCGACCCTATGCGCCCAAAAGAACCTTGTTCAGGCTCCGTGCTTACCGTGATCAAAGGTTGACTAACCACCTACAACTTTCTGCGCCCTTCCGCGCTTGCCTAGCATGTAATTTAAAACCCAACTTTCATCGATTTTTGTTTCACTCACTGTACCCCGCCCTATGTAACTGTATTGGCTTGATGAGAATTTACCGAAAGGAACGTTCACTCGCCACTGTCTCTTCTGATTAGCAATCATTCGTATATTTTGACACCTTTTATGAGTAAGCTTACCAATTCTATGTCATTTTTAGCCTAGTTTCATAGAATCTTCTACATGGCAACTTGCAATCCGTGCTAACTTCTGGAACATCAAGTCCGGGAATATAATGTCCGTGCAACCTGGCACGCAATAATCTGCTTCGCTTTGCTAGAATCAGCTGCTAACAATTCAGAAAAAATGATCGATGCGGTTAAATACATCATGGTTTTGACATAAGAAGCGGATTGCAAGTAAAGCAAATCTACTGCCAATCGTTAGTCGTCTGAGTAGGCACTGGCAGTGACGCACTGCGCTGTAAACAGTATTTGCATAGCGGTCGGCTTTTGCCCAGTACAGATTCCTCAAAGCTAACTGCCTAGATTAAGGGCCTTTGGCATGGGTAGGATCTACGGCGTCGGCAGGCACTATGTTTTAAGTTCAGCACAATTAAGAATGATGCGGCGTAGGCTTTTCAGAGAAAGGTACTAAAGTAGCTGAAGAAAGGAGCCCCGAAAATGGACGATCTTACAATCGTGCTCTGCAAATTGGCTACTAGAGAGGGTTTCTTTTCATCGATGTTTGCTCCATGTCATGAAAACAAAACCATCGTAATCAAGATCGAAGCAAGTCTAAGGAATGAGTTGGTTCTTCAAATTAGTTGCATGTTTTGTCAGAAATAACTGATCAGAGGATAGTAACTTGTATTGCATTATCTCAAAAAAACGCAAACGTAGCAAAGTACCGTGATGCCAGTTAAACATGTTTCAGAGTTATTTAAGACATTTACTATCACTTTTCGGCATGTGTCATATGAAGCAAAACAGAGCCGACAGCTAATGAATATTTGTTACAGCCGACTTCATCGCTTGGGCATTTTCCTTTGTCTACAAGAGTAATCATGGCGGATGCTAAATTCACCTTGAAGCAATAGTTTCCCGGAATGAATTTAAAGCAGGCATGGACAGCAGAATTTATTGGAACCAACAGATTTTGCGACGGCCAATCAACTGCAGCCTGTCGTTAGATGACACAGATGACATGAGAGAAAGGTACAGATGTTTGAACCTTCAGAGAGAAAATCAATATAATACAGCAAGGTCATCGCATGCTGCACGTAGACAAATCAATAAAATGGTAACTTGAAAAACGCAATATAGGAAAGGAAATGGGTAAGTTAATACGCCGAGGGATTTCGCTCGCTCGTTTTGTAGGAAATCATGCCTTTCTTAAATGTATCCTCTAAGAAATGGTATATCTCGACTTTAAATCAGTTTTCCAATCCCCAATGAATTCCTAAATCAAAATTATGTTGCTCTGCGTTTCAGGTTTTCAAACTACAAATAGTATACGTTTCATGTACAAAAACGTGTTAGTTCTTCTATGTTATTTAGAAGATATTAAGTTTGTCTCGAAATACGGCAGAAGATCTGGACTGTGCTTTTCAAAGTTATGGATAAGGTCCTGTTTAATAGGTCGTTTTACAGTCTTCAAACTGCACACTTCCTAGTCGTTTTCCGCAGCAGGAAAATTTTGACATCTCCTTCCCTGCCATTTTTAATTAATCCATCTTTTGGAAATTTTGGTCTGATGATCGCCAGTGCTTTGCCATTTTGCACGTCCATAGTATTCGCAACTGTGAAGAGTCCCGGGGTGTTAGTAATAATGTTGCCTACAAATGTCTTTCTGTCTGTTTCAGTTGATATATAGTGACCCCGCAAATTCTTTTGTAATAACCTTAATATCGTTTGCGAGCAAGCAATTAATCACTTCTTGTTGCGCAGTAGCGAGTTAATTCCGAAACCATGAAGCATCTAAAACCTTCTATTTTGCTATATAATGACCGCGTATTTTGTAAAAGCAGCCACTGATTTCAAACATGTGTAAAGTGTGTCAGGTAAGACGTCCTAGTTGATTTGTTAGTCCTTGCCACCATAGCTATTCTATGGTCTCATCGGTGTCTACTTTGCGACCAGTTGACAACTCTACTAGTTCTTTGAACTTCTACTTATCTCGCCTTCTGCCTTTTTTGACGTCCCTAGCGGGTATGTAAATACAGCCTTTTGTTTTCTACTCGCTTTCCTAATTGTTCAGACACTGCTTTTAGATGAGAGCGGATGCGTGAATCCTGACCAAAACATCTCCCACACAGAGCTACATTAAGAAATAGCCAAATTGTTTAACGTCAAACCTTTAGGCAGATTACATCAATGCACTCACGTCCTAGCAGTTCAAAAGAAATATCTAAAATGACCAGCGGCCTACGGCCAAAGGAAATCACGAGTAGTTTTTTGGTCAGCAAACCATGTTCTTTGAAGGTTTAAAGCATTTTGAAAAGGTCAGATTGAGAAATATTGTAGCGTGATGCAATGCAAACGGAATAGCAGGAACAAGAGTCACGACGTTTGAGTACCTGGATAAAAAAGGCAGGTTAGTTGCGGATTCTGTACTTTTAAGCTCCAAACACCATCGCATCAATCGACGTGATCGATCAGTGGCCGATCTCGTAAAATATCGTCCGGCATTTTGGACTGAGTTTTCGGCTTGGGTAGATTACTTAAGTAACGATGTAATATTGATCCTCTTGTAGTAGAATGTAAAAATATTTTGGCCATTCCAGGATGCCTCTCTCTAACAGCACTTCTTTTCGACAGATTTTAATCACCGCATTTGGTTAAAGTAAAAATTTAACTAGTGTGCATAATTTTCAAATGATTTTGATGGTCTAGTCAATTTAAATATATTTCTAAAAGACATATCGAAGATATGTTTTTGCACTTAATTTAAGCTAACACGTCTTCTTTAAATTAAATATTTGAGTAAATAATATCTTGGGTTTTTAAACGTTTTTCGACTCGTAATAACCTTGAACCCGAACTGCCGTTGCACATGCATTTGGAGTGCATGTCTGGAAGCTGTATACATTCTATCTGAGGAAAATCACTTATATCTATGGCACTAGGAAGTTTTCGTATACTAATCATGCGATTTCGCAAGTTATGCAGACTGCTTCATACTTTTTAGACAGCACTGATGAAAGGAAGAATATGGTGCAATTCAAATATATGTTTCACGTTCATAAAAGTTACCAAACTGAAAACATTAGAAGATCAAAAGATACCCTTTAATGAAGTAAAAAATTTATAGTAGATGTACCTACAACCTAGTGAATATAAGAAAGAACATTCCATTTATGTTTTTTAACATACATTAATTTATAAAGGAAATGAAAATCTGCAGAAAAATTGCTCATTGCATATGTGCCATTATTTATCGAGTTCTTTTATTGCCGCTGGCCAAAAAAGGCATTCATGTGTGGCGATCTTGGTGTAGGTGAAATATCTTCCGGTTTTGCTGCTTGATTATCAATCATACAACTCCATTTAGCTGATTCTACCTATTCAAAAACACATTTCAGAATTTTTGGTAACATTTCGTGCGATTGGTCACTGACTGTAGGCTGCATTGTCACTAAAAATTCATGCAAAAATCAAGCACAACTGGATAGTTAATTACCCATTGCATACCAAAAAGCAGGGATAAAAATAAAACAAAGTGTGCCGGCATAATTTTACCTCAGACAGTAAAACATGGTGTGCGGAAATAGGGTCATGTTCACCATCAAATAGTAAATTTCTGTGCAGATTGCCTATAGCGTTTTTGTAGAAAACGCCAGACTGCCGTGGGCCGTGAGGCGGCGAATGGCTAGATTTTGTATGGGCTAATTGGCATTTTTAAGAGAAAAGTTTTCCTCCAGTTTTGCCAGTAGCGTCCTTATATGTGTTGGAATATGTGCGGCTACTTGTTGGAGAGACTGCGCTGAATGATAGGGTTTTAACTTCTGCTAATACTGATGCTGTCACTTATTGAAATGACATTGCATATTGTCGTTTAAGAGTTCATTAATGCCAGGTAGAAGAATGAAGGTGGAAGGTCAACCGAAATTCTTACATAAATAAACCTGATTTTCATGCAAGCCTTAAGAATAATGATCGCATAGGCGAGGTATCAAGGATGAACATAACGAATCGACCCGCAAGTCTATTAGTTCACGGCAAGATTCTTGTCCTGTTGCGAGCATGACCACAAACGACATTGTAAAGTGCACTTGAAATTTGCCTTAAGTGATGAGCACTTTTCTGACATACTTCTGCCTATGCCTTTTTCAAACTTTATTTCTCAAGACTAAGTAAACGGAATTCAGTTTAAGACATGGTTCACAGCAAACCTTGTTTTTTTTTCAACTTTTGATTTTATTTTCTTCTTAATAATTTTTAAATGTGGACGATTTAGGATATTAAACTAATATCTACAGACTTCTTAAGTGCTAAAGGGACCCAAAGTTACAGAAAGGTTTTATGAGCAACGCGGGCTTCGTTCGGCAAGGGCATGCAGATTATACTGCATGCTATTCTCAGTTAATGTGTAAGATGATTGGCGGAAAGCCAGCATGCTGTTATGGTCAATTTAACTTGTAGACATATCCCCTTATAGGCAAAGTGGTATAACCGACAAAGACAAGGGAAGCTGGAGTGGTCATTTCTGGCTTGTTAGCCGTCATCAGTCAGACATACCCAGTCCCGAAATGCGGAACACCTGTGGCTCGATCCCTCGACCTATTAGTTATAAGTCTGACGCCTCCAACCACTGAGCCACAGGCTCGTTTTACTGTCATTGGGCTTCTAACCAAAGATTTCGTGGTCGAGTCCTCGATGTTCTGCACTTCGGGGTTAGGCATGACTGGCTGACGACGGCTACTTAGCCAAAAAAGACCACTTGTCTTTATTAGCAATACCATTCTGTCTATTTCCCGCGCCGCTCTGCGGCTGCTGATTGGGATCAAGAGAGACTTAAGACACAGCGGGACGACTGAGTTCCGAAATACGATCGGTGAGCGCCCTCCACCATATTTCCTTCTTTCCGTTACCGAAAGCCAACATAAGTGCTATGTCAAGATTGAAGAAACACTTAAATGCGAGACAATTTTTAATGAAATTTGATACTCGCCGTACATTCATTGGTGTACGTCCGCTGGAGGTAGTTATGCGTGTTGACATTCCTTTCACAAAGTGATTAACCCCATTTTAAGTTTCAGATTAAATTCAGATCATCAGTCAACATTCAACTGGACTCATTTCGTGCAAATATGACAGCTAGGTGGCGTAGCAAGTCCTATTCAAAAACCGCAAAAGACTTGCAACCTTGAGTTAACGAGACTCTATTCACACCACTGAGACAGGTCCTGACGAGCGGAATTTGCTCATGCGACAATGCCAGGAAGAATGAACTCGGACAGCTTCCTCATTGTTGTGGTTTCGCAATAGGGATTTGCGTAAAACACGCCGGTTTGAACTGCTGACAATAAGACGCAAAATTCTGATACTCCAGCAACTTCTTAGACAGATGTCATATTTTTCAAGTATGAAAAGCGATTTTCGAAGTGTCCTTTTGCTGTCACAGGACAGAAGGCCAACTGCAGACGTCCAAATGACGATTTCACGTGTAAAGCGTCAAGGCTGTGGACTCCATATCTGAATAGCGAATTGCAATATCTAAAGCTTTAGATATATTCCGTGAAATGAAATCACACTGCCAAACGTCATTTAGTAACTGAAGAATGTCGCTTTCTATGCATAGTAGGTGGCATAGCACATGAAATGCCATGGCCAAAATTTGAGCAAGAAGTATATCATGCATTTGGTGTTCTTATGTATGTTAATTAAAGTGAGCTGGGACACAGAAAGCCACTTACCGAGAAAAAGTTCATTTTAAGTCCGTTTTATGGAGAGAAAAGGGGCCAGATTTAGGCTACATCGGACAGTTCTTGATATCCATATAATTGCCTACGCTGTGGAAACTTGTTGGTCAAACCTTTATGTTCACGTGCATTGCGCTGTAAACAAAGATTAACATAAACAGGAAAAGTACGAGATATATCCCGTCTGGAAACGGAAAATGTGACTCCGCTCCAAAGAAGATCAAAGTGAAGGCGAGCCTGAGAACTTTCATTGTTTTCAAGACAAAGGGGCTAAAATTGACTTATAAAATTCTTTTTTAAATATTTTTGGCGTTTCATGCCGTAAAGTTTAGTATTAATTTTGTTCTAAAGAAGTTTGTTTTACCATCCCGAGAAGTAGTATGCGCAAACAGATATACAGTAAGTGCGCGCTACATGATGCCACTTTTCTGTGCCATGCCGTGCGATAAAAATGTCCAGACAACGTCTTTCAGCAGTCAACTGTGAAAGGATAGGGAAATTAGCCACTTGGGTCACTAAAAAGCTTTATTAATATTAATGAGGTTGCTCTGTGACGAATATTTAATGATAGAACCGTATTAAGAAATAATCAGCATGGACCGATACGATCCACAAGTAAGCAAGACGATGATTTTATTCGTCGTACACCAAAAAGTATCATTATATGCCCATTAAGACCGTTCACAGGGAACATCTGCCGAAGTTTTGTCTGGACATAATTAGGAAAAGGGTGCGGGGATATGAACTTCCTCAACAAAAAGCCATGATCAAGCCGAGAACGCATTTTATTTGCAAAGAAATATATTGAGTACAGACCCTCATTCTGGAAGAGCATTTACTTCTGAGATAAGGTCATACTTTTAGACATGACAGTGAAGTAGACGCAGATGGCCATATGCGAAAAACAATTCCCAAAAGAGCACACTGTGCCGACGGCAACATTCAAGAATTGTCGGCGGTTAATAATTTGGATGACGGTTAAATTCGCAGGGCGGCCAGTCTGGTGGTCAAATTTGGACACCCTCAACAGCAAGGTATTCGTCAACATTGTGAGGAATGCTTTTTTTTCGGATCATTTTTATAAATTTCGTTTAGAAAAAAGCTTTTGGATTTTCAAGATCAACCCTCACCGAATGCTTGACGAGAATTTTTCCCGTTATCTGTGATAATTGACGATATTATGGATTCGGCGTGAGCTCGCATGCCACCGAGGTAGGAGAGGATGCAAACAAATCATTCCCCTCTGCAATATGTTTTTATGCGCTTTCACTCTGTTATTAATCCAAATGTTGATAAAAAGTCTTCCACGGCAATTTTGGTTGGCCAGATGCGAAGACCACCCCTATCGCTCCTTTGCTCTTATGTTCATGAAAATGGCCATTCTAGTCCTGGAAATAAAGATTAATGCAATTTTCTGAAATAAACCTGGAATGCATGGTTTGCAGATAAAAGCGAAAATGAGCAGCTGGGCAGTGGAAACGAGTCAGCGACTCTCCCATTTCCTATTCTCTGATCAGAATGAGGAGCCGAATCCTGTCACCTAACGTCGTGTCATTTCCCAAGAGTGAAATATTTTGACATACATGAGGAAGGAAGACGAACAATAAACTTGGGGGGTGGAGCAACATTTGTTTCTTGTTCTGATCTGTTGATTGCTGAACCTGTTCCCAACTTTCCCCATATTGAGCAGTGAGTTTGCCGCAATTTGGTGGCAGAAGCAGAGATACGTTTCCACTTTAGACTGTGAATAAGCAGGACATGCTAAGGGTATCTCTGGAGTGAGACCATTTTGGTTCTTGCTGCCTGACCTCCAATTTGGGATTTGTTTAACTGAATTTGTTTCAAAGGCTGTCAACACACCCCAAAAGCGGGTAACTCTAACTCTTCATCCGGCTAAAGTCAGTACTCTACCTTTATTCTATGGGTACGCAATATGGATGTCGCTGGATGCTGGAAGATGGTATTGCCGACAGCCAGCTCTGCGATGTTTATCGTTCTTGTTCAGTGCCATGCTATAATTAACATTCTTAGTAAGCAGTTTCGGACTCGCTGACCTGCAGTCACGCAACCAATATCAACTCGGACACAGCTGTATGCAAAAAGGCACGGCCACCCTTGCGTGGCTCGAACACGTCACTCCCTGGCAAGTGCGATACAAGTCTTTAACTTGCTCCAGAAAACTATTAAATCGGATGCTTTTTTAAAGCATCACCGGACGCAGTCAATACTAGCTCTGGTGACATTAGCGCCAGCCGCTACTTGCGAAGGCAAACTAGAGTTCTGTGAACGATGAATTCCTCTTTCCAATCACTGCTCTTTTATGATTATACTCAGAAAATGGCCTGATTGCGGTGCGTAATGCAGAAGAACTACTTACAAACTACAGTAGCTTAGGTGACGGGAGGATTTTCAGGTGCAAACCAATACTATTCTTATGGGCACTGTTCTGCACTGTCATCTCCGTCATATGTCATGTCGCAACAGAGGCAATTCCAAGGCGTATGATTCTGGTCGGGGGTTGATATGCATACACATGTGTCATCTTCCAACCCTGGTTCAAAACCCACACTACGCGGTCCCTGGGTTCAAAATGCGACTTTTAGTAAGGTTTGCACAAGCCATTGCTGGAACAAAAGGCGGCGCTGATTTGTGACGCCCTCTTCCTGAATAACCGTTTGCCATGCTGAGAATCAAACCAGCATCCCAGTTTATCAAAGATTTTTTGGCTGGTGTTCCAACCTGCATTCTACAATATCACAGAGAACTTTTCTGTCAGTGCATCGAGCTTTATCTTTCGAAATATGTCTAATTTTTAAAATTATAAACATACTCAAGTACAATTTCCGCATGTAAAATATCAAGAAAAATTTAATAGTTTTCTGAGAGCAGCTGTTTCTTCGTTCCAGCTGTTTATATCATGATAAATGATGTGACCGGATGATGCCAGTCTCCGTCGTAAAACGTTACAGACGAGTTTGTTCCGCCACAGAATTTCTGCTTCGACTCTTATGTACGTCAGAACATGACACTGAAGTAAAAGCAGAATTATACTAGAAAATGTTTTAAATTTTGACTAAATACCGTAGTTGACACTTTGCAAAATCATCTATAATCGAGCCGCATAAAGCTAAATCGCATCGTGAGTAAAATTAACTTTTTAAAACAAGTCTTCTAAGTTCTGCTTCTTAATTTCCTCAGCACTTAACTGTTATTTTGGGGTATATGATTTTGAACAAAGGCCTGCAGGTGCAGACTGACATTCGGTGTGCGAATACTTGGGGCGATGTCCATCAACCACCACGGGATAAGTAGGTAATATTAATTAATTGTCAACAAGCAACTAGTGGTATGTATTAAGTTACAGGACAGCACACAAACAGCATAGATACACGTGCTCCGCCGATATTCTACCGCTGCATGGCACAGATCTTCAGTAGGTACCCCAGCATTCCCCATGTGTTTCTGATAGTTATTCCAGTTTAGACATTTTTAATTTCGTTAGAAATTAGCTGCTATTATGAAGTAGAACAAGAGTCCATAGGCGTAGAACTCGCAGTTGCGCGATGCAGTGACAGAATATCGGCAAAACACGGGTGTCTGGGCGTTTAGTTAGCACCTCTGCTGTTGGTGTGCTATCCTGCAACTCAGCATATTTTATGTGCATAAAAACAATCTAATTAGACCAGTTATTTGATGTTTGCAAGAGACTACGAAAACTTTAACCCAATTCGCTTGAAAGTAAACATTTCCTACTGTCAAAGAGACATACACTGCGAATATAATCGAAGTAGGAATATTCGATTTTAGTTGCGAAAGACAATTATTTCGATAAGCCAGTGCAGTGGCAGGTTCAGCGCAGACAATAAGACTTGGCGTCAGCAGCCTCTGAAGTAACTGCCAAGTTGACAGAAAGCGCATGGTACATGAAACCCTTTTGCCTTTGCACTGACGACGCAGACTCACGATGCTGAAAGGAAGCATCTTGTCTTTTCCAATGAATATTTCATATTCTGGAAGGAAGTACCGATAAACAAGTCAAAATGGTCAACCATGCAAACACATATACAGTGAGTGACCGATCTCATGAAATATTAGCCAAACTTCTGAAATGTTTTTTCTGATTTGGAAGGATTACGTAGGTTGGGTTGTAATATTGATTCTTGTGCGGCATAATCCAGTATTATTTTGGACTTGCCAGGATGTTGGCTTTTGAACGCACCTCTTTTTGATCTCCTGCGCAAACCACACTTGATGAAAAATGATTGCATGTGAGGCATATCTTTTTCGCATTTATTTTTGATGGTCATATAAATTCAAATATATTTTGTAGAAAACATGCACAAAAATAGTCTTTCTTCTATTTTGTATTGACCCAACTGTGAAAAACGCCCATTCATTTGGGGGCGATTTACGTTGGCTTTATAGTTTATGCTAGAAGACCGAGTATATTTAGGGTTAAAAAAATATTTAACTATACGATATTTAAGACACTGCAATGTACATTCATACAGGATCGTGCCTGTCTATGTACCAATGCTCCTCATAAAATGTATAACATGGTCTCCGCACAAAATGTAAAATTTAATGAATTCTAAATAGTATCTTCAAAAAGTCATAGAAAAATAAATTATTTTCCTTACACGGAAAGCATGCACCTTACAGACTGAAGTCGCCAAACGCTAATGCAACAACCGATTTGACTTAAAACGCACATATGTCTTTTTCAACCTAGCTTCATTCAATCTGCGACATGGCAACTTGTTTTCAGTGATTACTTCTGAAACATCACGTCCTGGCATATGATCTCTGTGGAACCCGACACCGCAAGTTATCTGCTTGCTACGCTCAAATTAACTGCTAACAACCAGAAAAATAATCAATACAGCTAAATACATTATGGTTTTGACATAAGAATGTGATTGTAAAGAGGAATCCGATAGAAAAAATGAAGTAAAACAAATCTACAGCCCATCGTCGGGAGTCAGAGGGGGTGCTGGCAGTAATGCGCTGCGCTGTAAACGGGGTTGGTATAGAGGTCGGTCTTCGATTAGTACATATCAAACGATACTAATCACTACGTCAAAGGGCCTTTGGCATGAGTGCGGATTTTCTGTGACGGCAGGTCTCATATTTTATGTTCAGCATAAATTAGAATGAGGCCGAATAGGCCTTTCAAAGAGGGTTAACACAGCAACTGTGAAAAGGAGCCCCAAAAAAGGATTATCTCACAGTCATGCTATACAAAGGAGCTATTAGAAACAGTTCCTATTCAGCGAATTTAGACCTATGTCAAGGCAACAAAACCATCGTAATCGAAATCAGAGTAAGTCTGGGGAATGTGTTAGTTCCTTGATTTCATTGTATTTGGCACCAGAAATAACTAACCAGTGGATGATAACATGTGTTGCTATACCTCAAAAACGCTGACGTATTAAGGCACCATGTTGTCAATTTAGAATATTTTAAATTTATTTTAAATATAGACCGACATTTTTCGGCATGTTTCATATGGACCAAACAGAGGCGGCAGCCAACGAATAGTTGTCACGGCTGACGTCATCTGCTTGTGAATCATCCCATTTGTGTTAAGCTAAGTGTTGCAGATATAAACTTTGCTGTTATTTTTGCTAAGCAGAGAATCTTCGTGAATAATCGCAGTGACATCTTTAAGAAGTATTATGCTGGTAAAACCCGAAGAACGACTAAATAAAAGCATTTCGCATTTAAAAACTTCATGCTTTTCATGAATGAGCGTCACATGGACTCTCCATCATTACTCATTGTTTTACTGATGAAAAACGCGGCTCTCTTTAAGTGACTTGAATGTCTGCTAACCCATTATGACAAATTAAAAAGCAAGACGCCATCTTTACGCACCCAGGTAAAACGCATCAATTTAATATGGGACTGAACTGACATAATTGGCTACTTTCGGAGCGCCTTCACACATGGACAGGAAAGTGGGTGAATGGAGTCGCCAGTCGTATGCACAATTACCTGAAATGTTAAGGGCAACGTCAAATAAATCGTGTCTATTCCACAATTGTGAAACAAACTGGGTTATGCAGTTAGCTTCACCAAAGGGTGCAGCATTCGACTTTTGAAAATCAAGACAAACGCACATAAATGCGTGGTAGTTGCATGGACGTATCGCAATGTCTTTGCTGATCTACACTATGCTCCCTAAATTCCCGTTGGAATGAGCTGCTTTGTGTTTTGCTCCCAGCACATGTTAGAAAGATGTCGTGCAGACTTCTCAGAAATAGTAACTTAAAGAACAAGAGAAAACTCAAAAAGGACGACTTCCCAGACATGCTCTGCAACACGCTCCTGAAGTATATGCGCATTCAGCAAAATTTGCTCCATTTCATGACCAGAAAGTCATCATAATCAAAATCAAAGTAGATTGGAGAATATCTGGGTTCTTTTAATTTATTAAGCTTATCTGGGAATGCCAATGTGTTCAAGGCTATCTCAAAAAACGTCGCCGTACAAATGCACCCTATTCTCAGGATTATTTTAGACATCGAGTGAGAGTTTTCGGCATGTTTCATATGAGTTAAAATAGGGCTGGTAACTGGTCAATAGCTGTTAAGGCTGACGCAATCCGTTTGTGTATACTGGGCTATTTGTTGCAGATATAACGTCCATTGTTAAGTTTTCTGATCTAAGAGTCATCGTGGGAAATAATACTGGCATCTTTAAGAATTATTATGTTCCTAAAACTCTAAAAGGAAATAAATGTAGGAAATTCGCATTTCGACATATTCATGCTTTTCATACATAAGCGTCGAATGCCTTTTCCACTACGTCCCATGGGTTCATTGCTGAAATACAGGCTTCGTTAAAGTGGCTTGAAGGTTTATTAACCTATCGTGACCAATTAGAAAGCAAAATGCATCTTTACACAACGGGAAAACCCATCAATTCAGAATTGCATGCGTACGGAGAAATAGGCCACTTCCTGGACTCCTTCATACCTTGTCAGGGAAGCAAGTCAATAGGCTCGTCAGTGGTATGCAAGATTGCATGAAATGGTTAATGCAGCGTTAACGAAGTCCAATCCGTTCCACATCTGTAAACCAGGTGTGAACTCACTTAGAAAATAGGCCAGCTCTGACCTTGCCTGTCTGCAATGAAGTCTTCGAAAATGCAATTACGTAATTGGCTTCGCTCAGGCGTACAGCACGTCACTTCGGAAAATCAAGACGAACGCATATAAATACGTGGTAATTGTATGGACGTATCATAAAGGCTTTGAGGATCTGCGGTATCCTCCGTAAGTCAAATTTCGCAAAGGTTCTGATTCGTTAATGAGACGGTGAAAGTGCAAGTATTACAGGTTGTCACTAAGTGTCACGCTCATCCTCCCTTCGTACCGGGAAGTTGCCGTCTTCCCAGATCAAACTGTTTTTTTTTTCATGCTGTCCTCTTTCGCTTTATTTAAAACATAATTTTTCATTCTGGATCAACCGCATTTGAAAATTCGTTAGGTGAATTCTGGTTTTATCTCCAGATCCTCCTTAACTGATCTCGCTGTTTACAATTTGGCGGCGTCAGCGTTGCTACTTCCGATCAGTCTGTTTCTGCTGAACAAGCCGGAAAACGCTTTGAGATAATGTGTGGAAGTTGGCTTTTGTCTTTAGAAAACGGGTGAACGGTCTAAGACTCTGAATCCGAAATAAAATAGGAGCGGAATATTGGGTCATTTTATGAATATCCCCACGCACAGACCAACATGTGGGTGAATAGATTCGTCGACCGTGAACGATTGAATGCAGGGGTTGCCGAGGCGCAAATATAACCCTTTTTGCACTCCCTGTGAAGGGGTAATTTGAATTTACACTTTTCGGCAGGTGAGTTTCAGGAATTGTTGTCTGCAACTATCCGCTGTTAAATATGTTTATTCCGTTCGTTTAATTCATAAGCGCAATAGTCCTCTGCCAAAATAAATCCATAACGATATGTGCAAAACTGATAATACTATGTATCTATCATGACGTTTCCATAATAAAACCAACTCTAAAATTTACATTCGCAAAGTCTAATTCGTCTTATTCAGACGGCCATCGCTTGCAGGACTCCGGTTTCAGCAGGTAAGAAATTGTTTAAGTCCCGTAACATTATTAAGGACGCCATGTTCTACTTCGTTCTGCCATTTCTTGCAATCGGATTCACCGTTTATCTCAAACCGATTCCTTTTAAGCTGTTTTATAAGCTACTGACGCCATCTAAATTCAACGCAATTGGGAACCCCCGTGGAGAATTCCAGTTTTAGATTCAATTTTTTATCAACTGCACATTGCCTGGTCGCTTTGTGAAAAAGAAGCATTACAGCATCCTCTAGCCGCATATTTTTAGTCGATACGCATCCCAAAATATTGCTCTGCTCCGGGTAATTGTCTGATAATAGTGACAAGCGTCCAGCACTCAAGCTGTCTCGCTGTCTTCGGCGCGTGTGATGAAGTTTTCTCCCGACTGAAACGCGACATGCCTTGTCTCAGACACCTCTACGACACTTTTTGAGTATGACATCTGTCATTTTGCTTCTCCCTAGCGCGAAGAATTTCTGGAGGCCAGTAGCTTTCAGGTTTCTGTTAATTTAAGCTGAAGTGGATTTTTCAGAGCTTATCATTGTTCCCCTTTTACCGTTGAATGGCTGCTTTATTTTAGCGTACGGAAAAACCTCAGTAACTTCTTGAAATGCACTTCGATTTGCTCTCTTCCTTCGTTTGTGTGCAAGTTACTTGAACATTCGTTGATGTTTGCTCTTAGCCTGTTCTTCAAATTGCTTAGTAATTGTTTTTAACGTGGGTCAAACACGCATATCTTAACAGGAGTTACCTACTCAAAAGATCCCGCTAAGCAATACATTAAGATTCGGACGTCAAGTTGTAAAATTAATGCTTACATTAAATTGCTTATGATTCATCGGTCCAGTGGAAGGCATTCGAGAGGCGGGCTAACAGTGGACCGCAGAATAGCCATGAAATTCATTTTCTGACATTGTATCAACAGATATGCACACGTTAACAGCAAGTTAAAGCTGATTTATCTATACATCTAACTGAAATATGAAAGCTTTACTTCGGCTAACCCATGTGAATGTTTTGCGCATGAGATTTTTCATTTTGCTTTTAATGTTTTGGAATATGTTGAAAACTTGAAATGTTGGGACATTATTAACAAAAATTGTGGTCGATTTACTTGCTATTCTCAGTGTTGTCCTTCTTTCGTTGTATGGCTGTTTTTCATTTGGTTTACGGAAAACGCCCGCTAATTACTAGAAATATGGGCCAGCATTAGAATATTTAATGTTGTTTTCTTTAAACTTGCTTTACTAATTGCATATTCACTAATTTTAATTTAAGCCGAACACGCAGTTCTCGACGAAGGCTACTTATTCAAAAGATTTTACTGAGGAGGAAGCTAAGATTTTTACAACGCAAGAGGTGGAAAAAATAACGGGAAAATTCAATTTCTTATCGTCAAACAGTTCAGTGGAAAGCACTCGAGAAAAAGGTTGACGACTGACAACAAAATGCCGTGGAAAAAATCGAGACGCACTTCTTGCAAACGTGGAGTCATGAAACAACCTCTTAACACTTTTGGTTTTATAAAGCGTTAGATAAAAATATATATGAAAAGTAAAATTAGCTAAGACTTGCTAAGCTCTTTGAATGGCTTACCAAATCGATATTCGACTTGGCTGCTTTCAAATTACATAATACCGTGTATTTTGCATTTACAGCAAAGCACGCTGCTTAACGACCAAAAAGTAACAGGAAACATCTTCAAGTATGTCGAGTTAATTGCCTCGAGCAGGTCCTGTTGAATCTTTAGAGTCCACAATAATCGCTGAACATATTGGCGAAAGTTTACGTATTTGGACATAGGAGTTCAGATTCCTCTTTATCATAGGTGGTCTTACGGTAATTTCCTTTGGTCTAACTTTGACCCCTGTCCTAATCCTCATGGTCCTGACATTAAGCCCGGCATCTGCAATTTATGCCGAAATAGCCTGTATTAAGAGGGTTCACATTCTCATGTTCAACCGTTTATTTCCCAAGCCCGCTTGGCGAAGTTGTAGATCCCCCAGACACAACAAACCTTGTAAAACGAAGTGAGGTTTTCCTGAGAGAAATGGGATTTTTACCACAGATAAGGATGTTTATGCTTCATGTGAGCTGGTGAAACATGTGTTCCTCAATACTAAATTTGTTGGATATCCGCATCGTTACTGAAACATAAAAAACAATAACAAGGATGTTTTGAGGAAGGCGCACTATAGACAGTTAAACCTCACAAATAGCCCGAAAGGACTAAATATATTTTAAATACTACACGCAAAAGACTGAAATCTCAATTCACTAAATACTGCTTAATTTTAAAAAGAGAGGACTAAGATATACCACGCTCAACCATACTTACTGACAAAGAGCGGTGTGCGAGTCAATAGTCAATATGTCATCATAAAACGCATAGGTAAGCATCAGAAATTTAAAGCAGTTTATCTCCAACATGATTTTGCATCTGTCATTAGCAAAGGAGTTTATAAAGATGCTGCCACATATTACTTTGGCAGTAACATGTCCTGCTGTTAATCCCCGTCCTGAAGTTACTCATCTGTCAAATCTCTGCAAATTCATCTCAGAAATTAGCCAGAAATAGAATATATGATTGTCATGAATTAACCTAAGTCTGTATTTTATGCGCATGCATTGGGATTTCAAAAAAACACGTTTCCAAGATTTTACCATCACCATGCAAATTTACACTGAAACATCTAGGGTCAAATCTCACAGCGAGACATATATAGTAGGTAAAGTGGTAGTGCGTCAACTAACCTAGGAGTGTTTTCGGTAACCACTAGAAAGTTTCCTTATAAATCGCTTTTGAAGTTTCAATTTTAGTAGTCGGCAATTACGTGTTTCTGACGGAAAAACATTAACCAAAAGTCTTATATAAACACGATTATTCTAAGTATGCTGTAAGAAAACAGTTTCCTAGACGAGGCTTGCAAAGATAAAAGTCAGGAGACGGAAGAGCAGCCTGTTATCCCTGTAAAATATATTTTAAAATTGCAAGTAGCAGTGTTAAAAAAACCTTCTATATTTGTTATTCATCGGCTGGATGCATGGACTTAACGGCAAGGTGGAGCAGCCGGCAGTCAGGATAGATAAGCTGACGGCGTGCAAATGTGATCTTCAATGTTCCAGATGGTAGGCAGCAAGGCGCGATCCGTGAATTAATTGTTGAGCTCCCAGCAGACTGCTCAGAATGAATGAACCCACCCTGGATTCCAACTTCAGCCGCCTCCGGCAAGGGCTTTTGAATGGGAGAGCGAAGAAGGCAAGCATGCCGGAACTGACCACTGCGGCCTCTTCTCTCTTTGTCGGCATGGCTTCTCCCGTTCTTTGATGTCAGTCTTTACCGTCTCCGAACCTCATATCCGTGTTTTTGAGCTGAACTGAATATGTGCCTATCGTTGGATTTGCTCACTCCCTCGTTACTGTTATGCTGTTCACTTTCCAGGCTTTTGATTGATTGATTTGGTGGAAATTGGATTTTTTGTGGTCTTTGCTCACATGCTTGCATTTTCTGACTAAGACGATCTAAACCGTGGACTACAGGCTTGCCTACAGGATATAGCACTTGTAATTTGATGCAATCAGAAATGTCATCATACGTTTAGACAAAATAAAATATCAATTAGTATATGAATAATCGGTTACTACATTCATTTTCTCGTCAACCGTAAATGCGACTTTAAAATTTCAGCTAATACACAGTGAAGATATGCAAAATCAAGGCATTAGACCGCAGCAAAACCCATTCATTTTCTTAGATTCCTGCGAATACATCTTTGCCATTAAAATATCTTACCATATATCCGCTTGCAAAACAAACGTACATAGGAAGTAAACTGTTATATATCGAAAGAATGCAACTGCTTTTGCATTGATAAAAACATCCGTCAAACAGAAACGATTATAATTGATGCTTTTTTTCTTTTTTCGTACTGGCCAAATGGAAGGAAATAAGGGATTTTCAACCAAAAAGTCATTCTGCCGTCCCATTATCAAACTTTAGCGAACCACAAATTTGAAGATAACGGAGTATTCATCTTTTTATAATGATTCGTACTAACCTAACGGATACTTTTTGACATACGATGGGCACTGTTAATCAGTTTTTGGGACCCCTTCCATATGCATGAAGACGCGCTGACAAAGGCCTACACTGGAATTACATTTGGCGAATAGAAATGAGCATCGACGTAGGAAGATAATAAAAACTGCTTTTCTTCAAACATACTTTCGTCCACTGCCTTCTCCGTTTATCCCTAGACTTGCGCGAGGCGCGCGGGTTGAAAGGCAATAGACAGAAGATATTACGCACTTGTTGACCGCTCAAATCATGTTAATTTCGCTGTTTTGAGGCCAAAAACTAACCCTTAATCTGTCCTCATTTTGTAATATGATGCAGCAGTCATTGCTATTCATTGAGGCAGATGTTTGAAGTTCGGAATCCAGAATATCGTTGTGTGGGTGGATAAAGACAGCCGTATTATAAATGGCCCTGTCATCAGCTCCAGGGGCTTTAAAGATAGACGAAGAGTTGGTGTTACGGAGAACAGGAAGCCTCCCAGGAATTTACCGCAAAGCCAGCTATAATACCGGTGGGTCAATATTCATTCGAACAAATCAAAATATTTTGCGGACATTAATGACTCGTTTTGAGCAGAAAAGTATCGGACAAATTCTTTGTAGAGATACCTGCGCAGACCTAACACCAAACATTAACCTGTTCATCAACGAAGATTGGTGTACCAGCAGATCCACCCACAATGGTGCACTGTCTAGATTGTCTATTATCCATTCTTATGATTCCCCGGTCTAGGCCACCTCAACAAACAAAGTTGTGTACGAGAGCCCACCTTCAGCCTTCACTACCACACGGGTTTTCAGAAATAGATTGAAAATCATTAATCCTGTTGCTGACTCCAAGGGCTGCTGACGGAAAGGACAAGATTCTTGGCTCTGAGCAGTCCGAGTGCTGACCGATTTTTGAAGATCGTCTAGACTTAGTAAAATGTTAGCCGACTAACTGAAAAGCAAATTTTAACTGAAGTTTGGGTATTTGATTCCACGAAATGCAGATCAAGTTTTTTAAAGGCACACGAAATTGTTTACCTTGGTGTGCTTTTTAACATATGACAATGTGGCAACTAGGAATACTTTAATACGCGTTTCAAAATTAAATTTAACAAAAACACCAACTCTTGCAATAAGTTCTACCTCAGGAACTCAGCGCGAATTTTTGCGCTGAATTTTCGCCTAAAAGTCTGACCATATCTATCCCCGATATGCGAGTATCTGTCCTCGCCTTTTGACAGTAAGGCGTCAGAGTTTTATTTTGCTTAACTTGAAGGAAAAAAATCAAAAGAACGTGCTGGTCGCTTTAGTGCCACCTAGGCAGACGTTGATGCTTCTTCTGTCATAAACGACAAATTTAACTTCACCCCCTTTGATACCTGAGCAATTATCTTTGTATTTGTTTACTTTAACCATAGTTTTACCACAAAGTCCTTCCCAGAGATAGCACAACACAGCAAAATATTGCTCAAATTGTTGACGTTGCACCTATTTCGTCTCAAAATTGCAAATGATCAGAAGGCAGTAGTTCGTCATTAGGTATTTTCGGGGATGATTATAAAATGACCACGTGCATGCGGGACTTGAGAGTGTTTAAAGCAGGTATTGACTGTAGGCGTTATGGGTGCAGTCCTGGACAAAAAGCTGCAAAGCATCAAAAACAATTAGTTTAAAATGAAAAGATTTTCGGTCTTGCGAAAATGACGCGTTTGTGCCTATCGCACCTCGACTGATTTCTGTGGACTATAAATTAAGTCTGAAAATGAGGTATACTCGTTTCAACAAGCAATTTGTCTAGCATATGTCTGCTTTCAATAAATTCTCTTCAGACCGGTACATTTATATGCCTATCGGAGTAATGAATTAAAATATACGGGCAAGTAGATAATTAAGCTGTGGATCGGGTTTGGGGAGGGTAGGGGAGGGGAAGAGTGAAACAACACAATTAAAGTCAGCGCCAGGGAGAAGGGGGGCACTGACAAAGGTGATTACATGCGGGTGGCTGGCTTGGCGGCTTTGAGCCATGGCAACTCTGCGACCTGTATGAAGTTCTTCCGTGCGCATAGGATCGGTCGGCGTAGCCTGATTGCAACCGCCTATGCCGTAGCCAACAAGCACTGCCCAAGCAGTTTTGGATAGCTTGATGGGGCCTTGTAAACCACTCTCACGTGTACACGGTGGTCTGTGTCTACCATGTGCGTGAGGACCGAGCTGTTGATGCTTTTTATTTGACCCTCTCCTAACCATGCTGGGAGGTGTTCTTTTATTCTTCTGGGTGAATGCCGGTTCGTGTGAAAAATATATTTTGTCCCACAGGAGCAGATGAAGAAGCAGATACACATAGAGGTGGTCTGAGCTAGTAGTTTGTCCTTGCTCTCTCAGTATAGAATGGGACTGGTGGAGAAGAGTACACGGGTGTCAGCTGCTGGAAAGGTCCGTGATACAGCTGGAGTTAGGCGTCTTCTTAAAAGTCCACTTGGTACATCCCCTTGAAATTGGACCCTGATGTATAGCCTTTTCTTTTCTGCCGTCAGTATCGGGGCTTTTACGGTCTTTCGGCCATGTTCTTAGCAATGAATTGGCCAAGATACCGTTGTGACGAAAAAGGCTCTCGATGACGACGAGGTTTCCTCCAAACTTTCTAAAAATGAACTCTGGTTGCTTCAGTTTGAGGGAATAAATTTGAGCAAAGATACGTAAGACAGCGACGGGAACATACACATCCCATGTTAATTGTCTAGAAGCCAGTTTCCTTGATAATTGAATAAACGTGCTGTTCTGCTTTGCTTTGTTTGTCATCGACACCCTGCTTACATGACCATATTTGTAACGACATACTTAATACTGATATTTAAACATATGCAGTTTTTGGTGGGTCGTACCTGCATTCTTTTACGAGGTTCCTTTGGACAAGTAAGTTGCAACATCCACTGCCATTCTAATAATTGACGAAACCATTAATAGCTTTCTATGACGCCTTACCGGTCGAAGTACTCTTTTTACCAGTTGGAACCAGATACTTAAGTACATATTAACCCACTGCTATGACATTCGAGCAAAGACGATACTTTGAAATATTAATCACTGTATAAAAAGTATAACTTTAAGATACTTCAGCATCCATGGCAATCTTACATTTTAACCAAAACATTACGGGCAAACTGTGCAGAAGTGACTGCAACGATCGAAGTCCCAACTTCAAAAGTTGCATTAACAGCAGGATTTAATGATATAAGAAACCAATCAACGTTCTTCTACAAGTCCTGTAGTTATTGCTCGGTTTAATACTGGGACAATTATTTTCAGGTTTTCGCAATAATTTTTCAGGAAATGGTATGGATTACGATTGAAATTATTTACTCAAATTTTGAACTCAAACAAAGGGTATAATTCGGTTTTTAAAAACTTTTCCAATTCCCGATCTGCTGTTACATTTGCATTGGGGGCTTCCAAAATACTAGCCGTATATTTTCCGCGTACGGAAAACCATATATTCTTCTCTGCGGTATTAAGAAAAGCCCATATGGGCTCATAAACTTTAGCGATGGGTTTGAGCCAATATTGCTTACATAACAAACCACATTGGTAAATTCAGAGACATGAAGATTTATGAGTGGCTATTTAACGGGGCTAAAAAATATCATATTCAGGAACTTTTTAAAAACCAAATTACACCCTTTCTTTGAGCATAAAATTGAAAGAATGAGGAAGAGAATGAACATTCTTTATGTTTTTCGTGCAATATGCTTAAATTTTTATGGGCATCAACAATCGGTTAAAAAGGCATAATACCAGAGTAGTCATTCTTTTAAAAAGTGTAATTTTTGCATTAAAATAAAAAAAAATCATTTTTTAATTCGGCATTTGAGGCAAGAGATATAGTATGGAATTTTGCTGAACGATGATCAGCTTTACAAAATTAGTTAATTAATATTTTTGAAACGAAGGCGCATTTCGTAATTTCGGTTGAAGATTCGTGAGTTGGCCCACCTACTGTATGTTTGTTTGGATGAAGTCAAGATTAGTTTTGGTGTTTAAAAAATATTGAACGCTGCATATTTACTTTCTCTACTGGGAGACTTTATCAGGCGCACGACTCCTGTTTACGTTTTGTAGCTTGTAATCGGACTCAAAATGAGTTTAACAATTCTCCGACTTAAAACAGCTTTTTACTACCCAAGACTGTCGTATTTAAGTTTTCAGCAGGTCTTTTCATCTTATTATTTTCTCTACAATGCATTACGCTTTAACAGAATATGTTTTGCTGTTTTTATACGGTTTTGGATAACATTTTGCTATCAGAGAAACACTGGTTTCCTCATAATTTTGACTGAACCGCCAGGAGGTAGACACATTAGGTTGTCGTTGATCTAGCCACGTGAACGGGGAGTTTCTAGCTTTCCCTTACCATAATTCTCCGGATAAGAACAATCAAGCGAGCAAAACGCGTAAAAAACAAATTTATCCGAATCCGAAGCGATGGAACGTATTGCTGGAGAGCTCGGCGTGGATATCGCTCACCGTCCGACAGCGACCATGCGCAGCAAAATCATGCAAGTGAAGGATCGCCTAGACGTGGGTGAACAATAGGGCGTCGTCTATCAGATACCATGTCGGGACTGCCCTCGCCACTACACAGGACAAACCGGACGACGACTTAGCTCACGAATAACGGAGCACAAACGCGCGGTCCGGAGAGGCGACCCGTTGTCTCAGATCGCCACTCACACCCTGGAGGAGGGCCACGAATTCAACTTTGCGAGCACGCGGATAGTGGCGCGGGCCAGCAATAAGACAGGACGTGAACTGTTAGAGGCCTGGGTGTCTGGCACCGACTCTATCAACAGGCACGTTGAAATACCCCCCTGCTATCACGCGCTCCGTTACCGCGGCCAAGGGGCGAGACCCAATTTCCAGCCAAGGGTGCACGCAGTCACGCCACCGTGAGACAGCGTGGGACGCAACTTATCGAGAATACCACCCGCTGCACTCATATCTCCCTCCCCCTTCATGGCGTGACTACAAAAACCGCTCATTTGATGTTGCCTTCTCACAGTCTGACGATGGCCTCCTGTACGAGACCGAAAGCTCAGACTAATAAACCCACTGTCCCAGAGATCGGATCTTCATCTTCTTTACAACAAATTTATCTTCTTCAGGCAGAGTAACGGGAAGGAAAAACATGGCAAGATGGATAGCATTTTAGAAGACGCGCTAGCACTGTCAGTAACCAGAGAACATACACTAGTGGAACAAAAAATTTAACAACCCTGAGAGGTGCTAGATGGTCATGTAAAGTGCCTAGCCCCTCTGCTTAACTCAAAATTGGAAATCATGACAACGTACACAGTGTTCGCGATCACTTTATGGTTAAAACGACCAGTTTGTCAATGTCAAGCCTTCGGGCGTAACTGACATCAGCGTAAAAACAAAGTAATGCGCAGCACGATTAAAATGGCTGAAATGGTTGTTTGTTGTGGGAAACTGGAGAAAGACGCGTTGCATTATACACAAAATTGCCGTAAACGGAGGCACATCCGTTGGAAAATAATTGGCTAGAAACGAAAAAATTGCAAAATGACTGAATGTCTGCACTTTTAAGGCTTATAAATTGGAATCGTGTGTATGGGCTCAAATCGAAATAAATATTGTGACTGAATTTCCAGGTGAGAAATTAATTATAATCGCCGCCGTGCAAGATGTCAAAACTGACGCGTTATCTTAAAAAATTAGTTAGTGTGCCCGTGATGAGAAATCAGGGTTAAAACTGGACTATTCAGGTTGGTACCCAAATACGGTGCCTAGAGTAGGAATTTTAGCACAGAATATGGATTAAAATACGTCAGTCCGAGTTAAATAATGATGCGGAGGAAACTGATTTTCCCATTATGCTATGTAAAAAGAAGCGCATGACTTTTATTCAGATAAGATTGCTTGAATACTTGCAATTTACCTCGTTTAGTCTAAAACGAAGGGTGCGTACATGCGTATGACGTGTACACATAAGTACCTGATATAAAACCCTAAACTTGTCTGCTATAACGCAAAAACAGAGTAGTGTGGGCAGTGTCGAGAGAGCTCTTGACGTCACAGATGTTCACACTGTGGACTGAAGACATAGTACTTAGCTAGTCTGTTGTATTTTAGCGTCCTTTAGGTCACTCAGGCGAGAAAAGTCAACTCACACTTTTGAGCAAACTACAGCCCGTAAATGGAAAGTGCTTTAGAAGGGAATTTTAAAAGAGCAGATTTTAAAGTAGTGACTGAGAAACGTAATTGGAAATAGGTAGGATTTTTTGGGAACAAATTAATTTCTGTTCGCAAACTTCCGAGACTGATTCCTCAACTCGTCGTTGGACTTCTGGGCTCTGTATAAAAACGGTTATACATTTAACTTTATCGGAACAGATGATTCTGTAGTTGGCCAACGCCTGCGCTATTGCCGGTTTTACGGCCGACTTAAAAAACCTTGTGAACATCGAAAAAGGCAGCAAGAATACGGCAGTGTCGGGTTACAACACTAAGCTAGCTATCTAAAAATGACTCACACGGGAAATTTACAGAGAACCTTGATTTAATGGCTGTATAATGGTCTAAAATTAACCCCCATTTCGATGTATTTACTGAGATTTCGCGACAAATTATTACGACTAACAGTTTTCTGAAAATAGGCCGAAGTTATGAGGTATGGGGTTTTGACAGTTATTAGTTTGACTAGTCATCGCCTAGTCGGAAATTTTAGTTTAAATATAAACGCTTTTTCCGTAGCAGTTACAATAATTATTCGTACAATGAAAGCAACGAGGGCAACAATAGAGCTGGGACCCACAACTAACCGGATTTGGCCTGTAGACCGTGTCTTACGTTGAATGGTGATAGGAAGAAGGTAGAACAGCAAACACAGAACAAAGACAAATGTTTGTTAAAATTCGTAACACAGGCAGTCATTTGGCAAAAAAGTAAACGCAAAAAATTTAAAAAATAAACAAGAAGCAATATGAAGAGCATTTGGCAAGTGTACACGTGTCCTCGATAAATTCGCATCGGACCTGTGCATTTATATGGGAACCAGGTACAAACTGAAACGCATGAGTGACTTTAAAAAGCAATTTTCAAAAAGAATGAGACTTTGAATTAGGCGCCGCCGGTAAGTTTACATTGATTCAAGAAGCTCAGGAAATATTAACAATGTGAATGGTGAATAATAAGTGATGTTTATAATCACACTGATTTTTGAAGTTGACACCTATTTGGTGGTCTTACACCTTTCATTTACTGTGCTGAAAAGGTGGAGTCAAGTTAGATTTGCTGCCATTTATTGCATTGCCAAATATGTGACCTATTTCAGTAAAAGAATGAATATTCTTTATACTACAACAGAGCGCGATATTTAGACAGAAAGTGTGATCGAAATTTGCAAATTAGCAAAAATACTCTATATTTTAACGCTGGAGCAGTCGAACAAAGCAGGTCCTTGTTGGTTTAAAAATGCACTATCGAATGACTCTGAAGACAAGGTCTAAATCACTCTCTCTTTGGTAATTTGGCATCAGTTGGGTTTAGATTATATATTCAAACACACAAAGCGAATCGGTAACACGTACATTTTCGATAAACATTTGTCTCGTTAGATTCCTTCTCAAAATGGAGATTATTAACTTGCAAGTACCGTCTTTAAAAACGTCCTTACCTGCATAGAAGGAGCAAAAGGTCACCACCTATTCGCTTTCATTGCTACACAAAGTTTTTCCCCTCAGTGTCATTTTTTCGCGGTTCACTTTTATTTTTCATATTTTTTCTTCATCACCAGTCGCCTTCCCTTTCCCCTTGTACAACGATTCCTTACCACCTCTCTATTTTTCACTCTAAAGGCCAGCTAGCTATCCGTTCTTCGTGCACTTGTTGGCCAAGATGTAATGTTGGTGCGCAATCAAATTTACCTGTTATGCAACCTCCCACTTTTGACATCAGCGCAGTTTCTGTGCACGTGTACCCTCGGGTCTACCGTCGCATAGGATATAACGTTAACAGTACCCCGTCCGAGATGAGAACAACAAGAATTCTTCGATGTCCTTGATTATTCTGAACCACCCAGCAGTTTGTAGTGGAAAACACCTTTTTGCCTTAATCTTCCTAAGATCGATTTTCCAACACCAGGGCGGCCTTCATAAGTCCTTTCAAATAATTCTCAACCTAATTCCCGCATCTTTCGCTGTTTTTGTTTTTAGCATACGCATAGGTTTTCATGAAACAGCTTATCCGCTGCAGGTAACGTCAAAATATTTTTATTCACGGAAACATGCTTAAACCAGACAAAACAGTCTATTTGCCGCAAGCATTATGGATGGGATTTACTACTTAGACTTTGGCGCTTTCTTCAACTATTTATTATTTCTGTCTCAAGACTGCATCCATGAGGAGTCGGAAAATTGACATGTTGTGTGCAGAGCGTTAGCGACTCAGTCAACAGAAAAAACGTCTACATCAAAGTTTTTTCATGTTTGCTCGTTAACACACGCCAATTTTTCCCATGACATATCAGTTCATCCTAAGTCGTTGAACATTCGCACCATGATCAACTAAAAGATCTGTAAAATTACCGGGTGCAGTCGCCAACATTAACTTCGTTATCATAAGCGTCTCTGAAAAAAAGCTCGCGCAATTCTTCCTGATTATGTAGATCAATGTAGAGGGACGATTTTCATCACTGTCCATTAAAACCTTTGAGAAAAACGCAACATTTCGATTCAGAGAATTTTTTTGCGAAAATCAGTTGTGCTAAAAGGCATTGAGAAAAATTATCAACCGTCATTTACCTTGTTAATTAACTTTGCGCTATTCTGCAAGGTTGATAGCGTCCCTCATCTCTGGCGGCTCTATGTATCATGCTCTTAAGGTCGATTCTGTATTTTCACAATTGGTTCTCTAAGAGAAACCTAGTTTTTACCTATGGTGCGCCTGCATCTACCTTACCGGCGTAGTAAAAACATGAATCTGTAAGTGACCTGGGACACTTGACTAATTCATTTAGTGGTTGAAGTAAATGCCAAACAGAAATGCGACCATCCGATTTCGATCGAAGTCGTTGACTGTTTAAACATTGGACCGGCTAAATAGTGAAAAACGCAAATAGAAAAGATGAAGTAGTCGGCATTTGCTTCTCTCAAAGACACGAACCTAGTGTTGGATAACAAAGTACAAAAACGTAAACATCTGGGTTTCAACCACTAAGGAATAGGGGGTTGTCACGGACATTTTACAATAGATAGGCAAATAATATTTCGACTTTTGCATGTTGCGTTTGCGAACACGCATGTTATTTTCGTTAAGTTGAAGAATCGTCCCGGTGCACGATGACATTGAAATCGCAGTTCCGAATTCCAGTGAGGGCGCCAGACTTTCCATAACTCTTTAGTCTGTCCAAAATAATAAATATAACATCAAATGTCCGTGTCTATCACGCTCCTGGTAGATTTTAAACGGAGACCAATAATAGGGCTCCTCATTCGTTCTTCAAGAAAAACAAAAATATTATCCGTATATATTAATTGTTGTTGCGATTAAATGGCAGCGATAAAAATGAGAGTATCATTTGGACTTCTCCAAATCAGGATAAAATATGCGCCCTCGTAAAGATGAAGCCTCCATATGCTGTCGCGCTGACTTTGTGGGGCTCATGGGATTTTTATATGGTTTAAACACAAATAAATTCACGCTAAATCTGTCCCAAAACCGGGACGTAGTAGAAAGTGCTACTCTTGCTGCACTTTTGTTAACGCCTGATCATAGAGGCAGGCTTTGGATCAGTGAATCACCGCCTCAGCATTTGCTTTGGTGATTAATGTCCAGATAACCTGTTCACTCCCCAGGCCCGTCTTCTGTTTCGTTGGCTGGGGTTGAAGATCAGACCGGAAAAGATCCTCGACTGTAGAAGCGAAAAGATGACTAAATTCCTTCCAAAATCGTACCAATTATCTGCACTGCATGCTCAAAGATTTTCAATTTTTAGCTTAAGCAATGGATTTAAAGCAAATAAAAGATACAAACGTCGCACATTTCCTGACCAACGTACAACTTTCCTTTGGGAGCAGGCTAGATTGTGTTGCCATTTGTGAAATATGAACATGTAGAAAGCGACATAAGTGTTTCAGCTACTCCTTGATGGGTAACTAAGCTGATTTAATTGAGTACAGACCAGCAACAGTAATCAAACTCATAAATCTTGCGGACTTTAAGTTGAATTGAATATAACTGTCCCGCAACAGTCTTAAATGTCTGGGTGACCGAAGTCTATTGTGACAGTTAATGTCATCGCCTGTAAGGTCCCGTAGGCGATGTAAGATTAATTTCCATTTCAAATGGCATTAATCTTCCTTTAAGGTGCATGTTATTTAAGAATGGGCAGTCAGAGACCAAAAAGTTAGTTTAAAATTTTTATCAGACAGTTTTGTCTTTTGGCTTACATGGAGTACATAGTTATTCGGTGCACGTTACCTTGCTTTGGTAAATATGCTGTATGTGACTAAACTCATGAAGGTGATGGCGGAAACTGATGTGAGAACTGCTAACGTCCGCTACACTGCGCCTTTTTTCATTCGCCTGGTACCTTAAGGAAAATGTTAATTTATATGCAGAGTATGATTATAAATTAATTTTGTCCGACAAAACGTTTACAAAATTTGAGCAGTTATTTACATCAGCCTACATTCGGAAAGTTTCTGCTTTCATTGTGCGCATCATTACACAGTTTTCCTTGAGAAGAGAGTAACTTAACCTCGAGCTTTTAGCCATACAGAACTCGTCACATTTTAATATCAATTTTTGTCATACGTTAACTGCAAGCAGCACGCTGCCAGAAACAGGTTGTGTTTTTAAGCGCAGACATTTTTTCAAATTCTAAGAGTCAGATTAACAAATATATGTTATTTTTGCCTTTAAATCCAACTACAGGGCCTACGGAGAATTCCCTTTTGAGAAGGCCAGTAATATCCTGCCATTGGCAAATATACTTTAATTTTCTGTCACAATGACCCACATAAAATGGTTGATTGAATATGTGAACATATGAAAATTTACTTTTAACAAAATAGTACCTATTACGTTTATTCGGCTTATTCGTTTAACTGGAGCTCGCTCATAAATAATCAGTATTTTGATGACTGATATCAGATTGATTAGTAATTTATTGTTAGATTAGATAGATTTCATGGCTTTTTCTACCAGTCGAAGCAGTGATGCTGGGAAGATGTTCCTCGACTGACGCACCTAAATGTTCCACAGACCTACCTGCAGCTAGCCAGGCGCTCCGCACAAGGCCTGCGTCAAACCTATAGTGTAAACGGCAATTAAAACTACAAAGAAAACTAGAGTTAGGAAAAAGATAACTTTAAATGGGGGACGCTGCGCTCTTAATGGAAAAAACGGCGACAGCAAAAAAGAGTATGGGAAAAGCGACAAAAAGTTAATAGTTGTACAGATTCCCGAAACATGAAGTCCTCTCCAGAGTCCGTTGTCGGGGAGTGAATGATTTGGGTAAAGTCAAGAAGATCCCGAGTCAAAGTCAGTTACTGAAGCTAGTTGCTAGGTTGAATGCACGTCCAGTTAGGCATGACCGAAAGATGCAAATGTTTCGTGCCGACTGACCGAAAGCGATTGAAGTGCATGAATGCAATCAACGAAAAAGGGACACTAAGCAGCAGAGGGATATAAATGCCACGTATTTCTCCAGCCGAAACCGGGCGTGTCTATTTTAGCGGATATAAACAAAAGTACAGGAGAGTTCAGGTGCACAAGAAAGCCTAAAGTGAAAAATCGAAGATGCATGAAAGCCTACAGACCAGACGGCGTTAATAAGAAGGCCGAGAGAATTACGCAAAACCGACTTCCGGAACCCCCGGAGGAAACAGGAGACATCGACTAGAAGTAACGTGGTCGGAGTGGCAATATCTTCTTGGGGCACATGCGAGTTCAACAGCACCACGCCTGTGTATCAATGACTGAGAAAAATCCGCCTATGATCAAAATGAGAGAGTCCAGAACCAGCGAACAGGCCGGCCCACATACAGGCATCGAGCACGGTTATACTATGAGATTGGCGGCAAGACTGAAAAACCAATGCCAACAGGAAAAGCCAACGAGAAACTCTGATGATGGAGACGAGAAAGTTTCCTCAACATCACTACGAGTACCAATTACTCCACAAAATCACCTTTTCTTGTTCGTTTTATTTGGTTGATGATACACACGATAATTTTTCTAGACTTTGAATCTTAATCCAAAGTAGACTTCCTATCCCACAACCTACTGCACCGTCTGAACCCACTTAATCTGTTACAGTAAGCTGACTGTCGGCGGTTCTAATCACAACAAGGCAACGGGTTTTTAGAGTTGAGTCAAAGTGAATTATTTGAAATCTGCCATACCAACTATGAAATATTATTCACTTTAGCAGGGTATCAAGAATTAGTGGAAAAATCGCATGGTACTTACGTAGGCATTTGCAGACGGCCAAAAGTAAGCTTCTTAAAGAACCGGCGTCCTAACTGACATGATTTAAAGGCAAGAGTGTGGTCAATGTCCGGGATTACTTTCCAAGGGGGACATCTTAGCTAAAAGAAAATAATTGGCGATATCTATTTGAACCTGCCAGAGATGGTGTCTGTCGTGTGAGGGTAATCAAAATGCCTTAAAGTGGTCATCGGAGCAAAAGTATGACAACGCAATACCCTGTTGAGATGGCTGTAAAGGGGCACCGAATTCATTTACCACTACCGTTAAATGGTAAACATGATGTCCCCTTTTCATTTATGACACCATTAAGAATCAAAACTTGATGCTACAAAGTTCCTAGATGTCGAAATCTTTTGCCCGATACAAAAGCTCTCCAAAGCAAGTGACCCCGGCCATAGACAATAGCCTTGACGTTTTGGGATTTTGCAGCAGGTTGCTTAATATTTCAACCTTACATAAGTTAATTTTTTGAATCGAAAACAGTTCAAAATTTTGGTTTACATTTTATGTGATTGTTCATCTACGTGGTATGCATTTACATGTTATAAAAAATTGATATGTGGGACGTTATACGAGGAATTAAACGTTTAGTTGTTTTTTGTAGATACTCGACATTTAAAAAGGCATTTAAGTTTCTCTACTGGTCTGCAGGTTACTTAAATGCTATTAACAAAAACTGTTTTTTGGGACGATGTTCACCAAACTGTGGACGTATTTGTTATTATCTTAACAACCTGACGCTGAACTCATTCTCTCCTTTTAAAAAATTTCTTCAGAATACTTGTATGTACTCTTAGTTAGAACCAACTATCAGCAAATTGACCAGATAGGAAACAGCCTGTTACACCTAATTTAAATGTTTGTGCAAAAAATATCTAGAGTATAAGTTGGAAGAAAATTTGAATTTTGGCGAAATAGCGGATACCGTTACATGGCCAAAGAGACAACAACCGTGAGATCGAGGAAGTGAACCACAGCCAAGGACCAGCAGATAAATCACAGCGCATGCATTACTCAAATGTGGGCGGCATGACGACGTTTGCGGAAAAGGAGGAGAGTGTAGAGTAAGGAAATAAGTTTCTATAACCGCATACTTTTAGATGTAATTAAAACAGTATAAAAACGAACTGATAAATTTAATGAGTTAAAGGTCATTGCGTGATTTAAAAAGAAGCTGCGTGCAATCAGTTGGTGGCAGTGGTTAATGTATAAACTTGCCGCTAGTGGATGCAACTTTTCGCAAAAAGACGATCACATTGGAGATAAGGGTGCGCATATTATGAAAACCCGAGAGCAATTATTACAACGACATTACAAAGGAGCTGCTTAACTTTAAATAGCGGCACGAAAGCCAGTAAAACAGTCCTGCTATAAAAGACGGAAGGACGAATTAACGAAAAACCAGAAGTGGAGACGAAGTTCTTTAGACAAATTTCCACCTGCGATGAGCCCGGAAGGAACCATTAAGTATGGCATGGGTTAGAATTTATATACATGAAATAAACAGTTAAACCGAAAAAAAATGCTACTTCCCAGCGAGAATTAAGAAAACCGCTAATTTTCGGCGGCAAATTGTCGCCCTGGGACTTTCGCCGTCTCAATAAAACGATCTATTTCATAATGCAATTTAAAAAACAGAGCATGCTGCATGACGCTGAAGACAATGCGACATGTCATAGAAAGATCCTCGATGCATTTGTTCGACTAGATTTTCTGAGATGGACTGTTGTACACCTAGATAAAATAAATTGCATAAGAAATTTGTAAATAATCCATTACGGACAGACGAGGTATGAACCCGCCTATTTCCTCGGTGACTTCAAATTTCTTATACTGATGTGGAATAGACAGAATTTTGTCAACGCTGCACTTAACATTATATGCAATCTTGCATACATACCATTATGGAGCTTATTAACTTACTCTCCTATTAGGATATGTAGGAGTCCAAGAAGTGGTCTATTTGGTTAGAAGTTCGCAAACTCATGGTTAGAGGCCTACTTCGGCTTGCCAGTGAGTGTTAATATTTAAACTCTGATCAGAATTTTATGGCCATCGGAGCAGGCTGAGAAACCTCTGCTGAATGGTAAGCAATCATTATTTTTAGTCAATCGAATACGTCCAGCGTTCCGTCGCTAGTCCGGAAGTCTCTTTTGAATATGTACTACCTGCTAAAGAAATTCGGGGTACCGTGTGGATCTCAACGAAGCCCTCCGTGTGATTTAGAAGGACCCAGGTGACTAAGTCAGCGCCTACTGGCAACAACAAAGGCAACTGCGATCAGGCTACGGGAACCGGCCCTGTGCGCGCAGAAGAACCTCTTGCACGCTCCCCGTCTATCCTGGGCCAGGATCGATTAACTGTATGCAGGCCTCTGAGCCCCCCCTTCGCTCCCCCCTTGTGACACGGCTCAACCGAACCCTCACTGCCAATGACTCCCTCCTCTCCTCTTCCCTCGTCCCTCTCTCACTATTCACATGCCTCGTTTGTATGAGGAGACGAATCATAATCGATTGCACTTACATGTTCAGTTTATACCTCCTTCCCATATAAACGTACGGGCCCGACGAGAATTTATCAAAAACACGCGTAAGCTCGCCAAATACTCTTCAGAATTGCTCAATGGGAATGTTCGCAACTTTGAACAGATGTTGAAATTAGACAAACGCGGTCTATAAATGTATATCGACTCACCCACGACGCTATGGTCGAGTTGAATAAATAGTTGTCCAGCCTGCATCACGGTTGAACGTATTATGTTCACTCTATTTTTCCGTCAAGTACTGACAGTAGGTTTTTAACAGAATGCAAAGGGGAATAATGCAATTCTAATCAAAGTTTACTACGAACTAACAGGGAATTTGACTCTGTGTCTAATCATAAACGACGGTTTGTTGGTTGTTGGCAGAATATCTCTCCAACCTGCTGGGAAAATGAGATTTTACTCATCTGTTTTTGCAAGTATTCTAGGCTGAATGCATAAAAGATAAACTTTGGGGTTGGGTTTCCCAAGAGAAGTAAAGTCTTCACAAGTTTTATATCTAGAGAAATGGTGTCCGGCTGCTTTCTAAATCACTCCAGCAGGAGTAGTAGGCTGCTGCATAGTCCCCGTTTATGTTTACCTAGGTAAATTATTCTAACAGCATGCTTAGAATTATCATGTTTATATAAGACTTTTGGCTGATATTGTTTTTGCCGCCAGTAACGTGTATTGGCCGACTACTAAAATAGAAACTTCAAAAGTGATTTCTGATTAAACTTTCTGGTGGTTAACGAAAACACTCCTAGGTTATTTGACGCACTACCACTCTTCGCACTATGAATGTCTCGGTGCAAGGTTTGGACCTAGATATTTCAGCGCAAATTCGTATGCTGATGGCAAAATCTTTAAAACGTGTTTTTTTGAAATACAATACATATGCAAAACACACTTAGGTTAATTCATAACAATCATATATTATATTGTTTGCTAATTTCTGAGATGAACTTGCAGCGATTCGGCAGACCAGTATTTTTAGGACGGGATTAACAGCAGGACATGTTACTGCCAACGTAATGTGTGACACCGTCTTTATAAACTCTTTCACTAATGACAGATGTAAAATCATGTTGGAGATAAACTGCTTGAATTTCTGATGTTTACCCGTACGTTATACGATGACACATTAACTACTGACTCGCACACCGCTCTTTGTCAGTAGCAACGGCCGAGCGTGGTCTATTTTAGTCCTCTCTTTGTAAAATAAGCAGTATTTAGTAATTTGAGATTTCAGTCGTTTGAATGTAGTGGTAAAAATATCTTAAGTCCTTTCGAGCTATTTGTGAGGTTTAATTGTCTAGCATGTGCCTTCCTCAAAACATCCTTGTTATTGTTTTTATGTTTCAGTAACGAGATGAAATAGTTGACAAATTTATTATGCGATGAAAACATGTTTTTCCGGCCTACACGAAGCCTTAACGTTTTTATCTGTGGTGAAAATCTCATTTCTGTCATGAAGATATTATTTATTTTCTTAGAGTGTATTGTTTCTGGGGAATCTGCAGCTTCGCCAGGGAGGTAAGGAAATAAACGGTTGACCATAAGACCATGGACCCTCTTAATACAGGCTGTGTTACCATAGATTTCCGATGTCAAAGGTAATGTCAGGATGCTGAGAACAAAGAAAATATTCAAAGTTAAAACATAGGAGAATGCCGTGTGGTCACTTATGATAGAGGTGGTCTGAACTTCCCTGTCCATATACGTGAACTTTCGCAAATGTGTTCAGCGATTATTGTAGACTTTATAGATTTAACAGGACCTGCTCGAGGCAACAAGCTCGACATACTAATGATGATTCTTATACATTTTCGGTCGTGAAAAAGCTTCCTTTGCTGGAAATGTAAAATAGACGGTATTATGTAATTGGGAAGCCAAGTCGAATATCGACTTAGCAAACCAGTCAAAGAGCTTAATGGGTTTTTACTTATTTGGTCTTTTATGTATTTTTATATTTAAGTCTTCCGAAAATCAAATGCGTTTAGAGGTTGATTCATAGCTCCAAGTTTACAAGTTTCGCTTTTCTCCACGTTTTTTTCGTTGCCAGTCGTCAACCCCTTTCTCGAGTGCTTTCCGCTATAGGCAATTTAATGCTCCTGTTAACTTTTCAATCTCTTGCGTTCTAGAAATCTTTTGAATAAGTAGCCTTCGTCGAGAAATGCGTGCCCGGCCCAAAGTAAGAACAGTGTCTATGCAATTAGTAAAGGAGGCTAAAAGAAAACAACATTAAAAATTCTAATGCTGACCTACATTTCTAGTAATTAGTGGGCGTTTTCCGTAAACCAAATGCAAAACAAACATTAGCCGAAAGAAGGAAAACACTGGGAATAGCAAGTTAATCAACCACAGTTTTCATTACATATGTCCGAACATTTCAAGTTTTCAAGATATTCCAAAACGTAAAATAGCACATTAATAAATACCATGCGCAAAAAGCCAACTTGATATGGTTAAAGTAAAGCCTTCACACTTTAATTCAGGGTAGAGATTAATAAGCCTAAACTTATCGTTGACCGATGCATATCTGTTGATAAAATTTCAATAAATGGGTTGGCAAGAGTGCGTTTCGCTGTTTTTCGTGGAGTGCTTGTTGTCCATTGTTAACCCGCTTCTCGAATGTATTCTACTGAACCATTATAAGCAATTTAATGCCACCAATAAGTTTGCAACTAAATGCCAGAATTTTAATTTTTCGCTTATCGTGATCTTTTGAGTAAGTAATTTATGTCGAGATATGCGCGCATGACCCAAGTAAAAACAATCACTAAGCAATTTGAAGAGCATGCTTAAAACAAACACCAACGAATATTCAGGTTGCTTGACACACAACAAAGGAAGAGAGCAAATCAAAGTGCACGTCGATCAGTTAGGGGTAGTTATTGGTAGACTAAAAGAAATACAGTCATAAAACGGTAAAAAGACAACAATGGAAAGGGTTAAAAAATCTACCACAGCTTTGACTAAAAGCAACTGGAAATTTTTAGGTCTTTAGAAATATTTCGCGGTAGGGAGAAGCGGAATGATTAATACCATACTAATAAGGTCAGTCGTGGTAGGTGGCGCAAGGCCTGTTGCATTTCAGACAGAGGCAAAGAGCATTAAGCCTAAAATCGCCGTTGATTGATGCCTAACTGTTGAGAAAATTTAACCAAGCGCATTGAATATAGTAAGGCAATTTAAATGCTGGACCCAGCAATCACGTTCATAAAATTGTTTTGAGTACATTCAATGGAGCGATATGCATGCAAAATGCTCGATGAATACCTTCGATTACCATCTACTAAAGACAACTCTTGAAGCTCTACTCACGCAACATGTCCTGTTTCCAACTAGAGCTCGTGGAGGGCAACAGGCCAGTTGTCTGGACCTCGTTTTTACCAAAGATCCTGACAGTATAGACGAGGTGTACTACCTTCCCCCGCTCGGTCGAAGTGATCATGCAGTGGTTTTATGCGAGTACTTGCTGTATTCTGAACCGTGTAAAAAAGACAATACAAGGCCAAATATATGGAAAGGGGACTTTCGCCAAATGAGAGCTGAGGCATCACAAATAGACTGGGATGTTCTCTTCTCCGGAAACGTTAACGAGGACTGGAATTTAATCAAGGATCGTTTACTGCATCTAATGAAGAACCACTGTCCCTTATCAAAGCCTAGGACATCCAACCGCCCTCAGTGGCTTACACGAGAACTCAAAAGGGAGATCAACAAGAAAGGTAGATTATGGAAAAAATTTCGCGAGAA
>CACRXP010000976.1:189076-207218 GCA_902702965.1 Spirometra erinaceieuropaei
AATCTCTATCCTCCGAGTTATAGGCAGTTGCGCGGAGACATGATACAAACTTTCCGTATCGTGCGCGGCTTGGATTGTGCCCTTCGGTGCGATGACTTTTTCCAACTCGCCACCACAACTCACCTCCGGGGACATCCCTTCAGGCTACGTGTGCCAGAGGGTAGACTGAATGTGAGAAAATATTTCTTCTCCAACCGTGTCGTGGAACCGTGGAATAACCTGCCCGAGACGGTTGTTATGTCTCAATCTGTGGAGACATTTAAATGTCGCCGTGACAGATATATGCTGCAGCAACAAGCGGACTATGTGACTTTTTAGCCATGTGACTAGTGACATATATGAATCAATGTATGCATTCACTTAATGCTGTAATTTCTTCACATTTTTGCTTGTTTATCGATTTTTTATGTACAAATAGGGAGTTCAAAGGCGTAAGCCTATTTCCCTCAAATACACTGACTGACTGACTGACTGACATATCGACTGAAAATATGTGGCAAGAAGACGCCATAATGGTTGCTTTACTAAAGACGACTAGGCAGTATATAGTTGATGAGAAATTGAATCTAAAACCGGAATTCTCCAAGTGGATTCCCAAATGAGCTCAATTTAAATGGGATCAGTAGCTTATAAAGCAGCTTAATTGGTGTCAGTTTGAAATAAACGAAAATCCGATAAAAGGAAATAGAGGGATAATTCAAATGAAAAAAAACTCGGCATCACTAATTGTGTCCCGGAATTTAAACAATTTCTTGTCTGCTGAAATCGAAATCCTACTAAGAATTGCTGTTTAAAGTAAGTAAATTAGACTTTGCGGGGTGTGGCTTGCAGAGTTTATTTTATCTCGAAAGCATTTTGAGACTTCCATAATATTATAAGTTTTGAACATATTGTTTCAGTTATAATTTTGCAGAGAGCTATTTGACTTCTGGATTAAAAAACTGTATATAAATATTTAACAATGCATAGTTGTAGACAAAAATTCCTGCAACCCACCTGCCGAAAAGAGTGAATTCAAATTGTCCCTCACAAGGAGTGTAAAGGAGTTTCATGTACGTTGTAGAAACTCCTGCGTTTAATCAATCAAAACGTGAACGACCGCCGAATTAATTCATCCACTTTTCGGCCTGTGCGTGAGGTGTTCAATAAATAAACTGATATTCCGCTCCTATTTCATTTTGAATTCAGTTTTAGACTATTCTCTCGTTTGTATTGACAAAATTAAACTTCCACTCATTCTCTGTAATGCTTTGCCCAGTTTTATCATGCAAAAACAGATTGATTACAGGCATCAACGTTGATGTCGCCAAATTATTTTGTTATGAACGGCGACAAGGTTAACTGCGGAGGATCTAGAGCTAAAAACTCAATTCGCAGAGTGCATTTTCAAATGCGGTAGATACAGATTAAAACGTTATATTTGAAATAACATGAATAAGGACTGCATGACATAAACAGTTTGATCCGGAAAGATAGAAACTACCCGGTACGAAGAAAAAATGAGCTTGACACTTATTGATAACCTGTAATACTCGCACTTTCACCGCCTCATAAACGAATCTGCAACCCTTTCGAAATAGGGCTTACGAAGCTGTGTCCGCACGCTGTACCGACGGGTGGAAACTCATTGCAGCACGCCAGCCGCCAAACTGAATGAGATAAAGCTCCTCCGAGAACTTTTCAGAGCCAATGGCTATCCGCGGGCATTCATTGAACGAAGCCGGAGGCAGCCAAAGAAACGAAACGAGGAGCATAGTCAGCCAAACTCGTGGCGGAGCATTCCGTACATTAAAGGGGTCTCCTAAGGCGTGGCTCGATCACTCGCGCCACTCGGAATAGGTGTTGCCCACAGGCCTGACTCAACAATCCGCCGGCAAGTGATGCGGCCGAAAAATCCGATCCCTAAGCAGGAGATGTCGGCCGTTGTCTACCGACTTCAATGCAGCTGCAGAAGTCGCAACTACGTTGGGGAAACCGGCCGACGGCTGCAAACGCGAATGCACGAGCATAAGTTGGCCGTGCGAAGGTTGGACCCAAAGTCGGAGGTAGCAACCCAAGCCGCGCAAATGGGACACATCTTCAACTTTGACGCCGTTGAGATTGTGGGCCGAGGCAGCGATCACACAGCAAGGCAAGTGCAAAAAGCCTGGATGTCCACCGACCGCTCTGTCAACCGCCACATCAATTTGCCTCCCCCTTATCTGACTTTACGAACCTTCTTAGCGGGGGACAGTCACGGCGTGGCACAATCGGGGCCGTCAGTCATCACCGCGGCCGACGGGGGCGATTCAGGTCACGGTGACATGCGGGTTGGATGCAGCCACACAGGCGGCATTGGCGGATCACGCATTGGACAGAGGGCGCCATAATAAGGAGTGTTGTGCACAGGACCTCCCAGTCCCTGAAGATGGGTAGACGTGTAAACTACCCGAAACGTCGGATCTCAAATGAACCCCTCCCGGTGAACGCCCACTCTTCTTTTGGCTTACGAAGTATACCGCAGATCCTCAAAGCCACTATCATGCGTCCATATAAATACCACGAATTTATATGCGTTCGTCTTGATTTTCCAAAATGACGTGCTGTACGCCTCAGTGAAGCCAAATGCGTAATTGCATTTTCGAGACTTCATTGCGGACAGGCAAGGTCAAAGCCGGCCTATTTTGCGGGTAACTTCACAACTCTTTTACAGAGGTGGAATGGATTGGACTTCGTTAACGCTGCATTAGCCATTTCATGCTATTTGAATACCACTGACAAGCCTATTGACTTGCTTCCCTGACAAGGTATGAAGGCGTACAAGAAGTGGCCTATTCCTCCGTACGCATGCAATTCTGAATTGATAGGTTTTCCAGTTGTGTTAAAATGCATTTTGCTTTCTCATTGGCCACGATAGGTTAAGAAACATTCAGGCCACTTTATCGAAGTCTGCATTTCAGCAATGAACCCATGGGACGTAGTGGAGAAGGCCTTCGACGCTTATGCATGAAAAGCATGAATATTTCGAAATGCGAATTGCCTGCACTTATTTCATTTTAGAGTTTTATTAGCATTATAATTCTTAAAGATGCCAGTATTATTTCCCACGATGACTCCTAAATCAGCAAACTTAACAATGGACGTTATATCTGCAGACCAGTACAAAAAGGAGGACGCACAAACAAATAGCGCCAGCTGTAACAGCGATTAGCCAGCTTCCAGCCTTATTTTGACTCATATAAAACATGCCAAAAATTCTCTTTTGATGTCTAAAATAATTCCGCAATAGGGTGCATTAGTACGTCCGCGTTTTTTGAGATAGCCTAGAACACGTTGGCATTCCCACATTAGGTATTCTTACTACCTATCTCAATTAATTATAAGAATCAACATATTCCCCAAATTTACTTTGATCTTGATTGCGAAGACTTTGTTGTCATCATATGGTGTATATTTTGTTGAATACGCCTACATTTCATTAGCAAGTGTGCAGAGCAAGACTGTAAAATCATACTTTTTGAGTTGCTTCTCGGTGTTGTTTAAGTTAATATTTCTGAAATGTCCACGCAACATCTTTCTAACATGTGCTCTGAGTAAAAAACAAAGCCACTTATGCCAAAGACCCTTCACCTTGGCAATTAGCATCGTTTGATCTGTATTCAGCAAAGACCAACCTCGATGCCAACCCTGTTTACAGCGCAGCGCGTCAAGGCCAGCGTCCTCTCGGACCACTAATGATGGACGACAGATTTGTCTCGGTAAATTTTTTTTTGCTTTTCCCCCTTTCCAGTCACCTCGTTATGCCAAAGCCATAATGAACTTAACAGCATTGGTCACTTTGTCTGGTTGTTAGCAGTTGATTTGATCAAAGCAAAATAGATGACTTGCGGTGCCAGACTGCACAGTGATCATATGCTAGAACCTGAAATTCAACACGTTAGCATTAAATATAGGTTGTCCTACAGCTGATTATATGAAAATAGGCTAGACATGACATGTGCCTTTTGCATGGTTGAACATACTGGCTAGTATAATAATATTCCCTTCCGGTGAGTAAAATAATCATTGAAAAAGTCAGTATGCTCACTTTCAACACATATCACCGCGAGTCTGCGTCACCCGCGCCAAGTCAAAAAGCGCTTGTGGATACGCATTTTTTGAGGGAAATGCGGTAGGACAATCAGAGTGAACGAGGTCGCTGACATCTTGGGTTATTTAAAGTTGCAAATAAATCTTTTCATGGCAGATGCAACCACTTTGCCGTTTTGTCAACAACCTATATAAGCTATTCCTTCAGTTGTAAATGCTGAGGAATACGCATGTTACAAAGATGACTGAATTGATGCTCATCAAAAAGTGAATTGATTCTACATGTATATTTGTTTAGCAGTACTTCATCTGCCCCCAAAAGGGTTCACGTGGGAGATGTGTTAAGGGAATGGAGCGCGCTACAAGGGCTGTGTAAATCCCGTGCATCCCATAAGAAATCCCTCACATTTGGGAAGACGTGCTGATACGACTAGATGCAGGATTCACGCTGTGTTAGACACTTGCAATCAACACCACTTGAGCGGCTCCGGCAGCTAACTGGTCCATAGTAGAGGGAAGAGAGAGCGAGAGAAGTTGACTTTCTGAACGTCATCACCACTGCAGTTCTCAGATTTCTTCACCAGAAACAATCATGAGAGCAAAGTGTCGGGATTTGGAGGATGCCAACTAGCGGGAAATATCGGGTTTTCTCAGGCGGAAGAATTTGTCAATTAGGAATCCTTCTTCGTGTGACCCGTATAGCACTTCCGCTCAAATGGGATCTGAGACGTCCCTGTTTCTCTGAAAGCCTGGACTTTCGTGCGAGACAACTGGGGAAGTAGTGGCATGCCTAGACGGACTGTTTAACTTTGTCAGTCACATCCGATCGTCTTTATTTAGCCTTTGCATTAGGTTTAGAAGAGTGATGGAGTTGAGTGCGACAGATGCTGCTTAAGTGCGTGGACTAATCCATGCGCAGGTAACTGCCTTTGTCACATCTTTTTGTTCTTCATACGGTTAAAATCGTCATTTGTGACATTCAAAAGGAAAATACGAACTACTCCCCAGCATTCCACATTAACTCATATAAATGTCTACTCAGGAGCAAGTTGAAAGCAGTCTCTCGAGTTTTGTTTATTTATTGTGCATAAAACATGCCAGTCTCGAAAACTGTTGCAAAGGAATTAGATGGCCTATTTCACTGACTGGGAACTGAAATTGTGATTAATTGAGTGAGGTTCATATAGTAGTTATCATGCATACAGCCCCAAAATATTTTATTCCAGCCAGAATGTCGTCTTTTTATGTGATTTTACCCGCTCGGCTGCGGATAAAGACTGTGTATGACAAGAAAATGGTTTGTCTCAATTTTTTGGGTTTTTTCAATTTTTTTACCTGAAGAAGAGATATCCTTCAGTCAAATAAAATTAGTGTCTACAATATTTTATAAATAGGTAAAGTGCCCATCCAAACAGAAAGACATGTCTTCTTACTGTTGTTCCTTTTGAGACATACATCATGGTCTATATCAATTGCAGAATTTTATGGGTCCCAAGTGCCATTTTTTAATGTCGCAGAGAAAAATTTTGTTTTCACAAAGCGCATGTAGGTTGGGAAAATAAAAAGCAAGGAAAATTGCCAGTCAGGCTCTAACTTAGTCAGCAATCAAATAAATTTTTTTTAAACCGGAATTAATCCCTGTTTTAACCAATATGTGCTAACAAATGAGCAAAACAAGTTTATTTGCATATATTTTGTATAAAATATAATCGAATTTCTCAGAGCATAGAAGAAGATCTGAAAAAATAAAAACTATATAAGCAGCCATTTTGAACGAATATGACTTTCACGGGCTTCCAATAATAAGCGCATTAAACAGTCAACCCCAAGCCCGATTGGAATATCCCACGATTATGTAGCAAGATAATCATTGCTGCAGCCCTACCCCAGTAATTATTTCCCAATGATAGCACATTTTGGGATTTTGATTAATTTGCGATGTGTTAATGCATATTTTCAGCCGCAATTGGAAGTATTTGCAAAGATGTGTCCCTTAGAAAATTGTAGTATGTGATTGGGTTTACGGGTATTTGGCCCAGGTTTCTCACATTCCTCTTCATAATCATGGCTAGTTTCGCCAAATGCTAAACAGTAGTCGACCGAGCCACTTCTAACAGTTTTGCATTATGCTAGAAATATTAATTACAGCGGAATAAACATAAAGATAACCTGCGGGCTTAAATTCTGTCTCCAAGGAGTGACACGGACTTTTAAAATGTATTTCAGAACAGCCCAACCATACATAGTTTTTCACATGGCAGACAAGTAGAAGAACATAAATTAAGGAGATTTTGCGAGTTATACAGCGCAGCACGCTACCTAACTACACGCGCAAGCAACTGCCGTATGCAGTTTCAGTACAAATCTAAAGATAGCATACTAGTACTAGGAAACCGTTACTTGACGGCTTCTTTTCGTGTTCCTTTCTTATGATTTCTGCCGCTGATGGACGGAAGCGGGGCTTGGTGTTGGGAGGGGGTTTGAGCATGGCGTCGAAAAAAACAGTAAAACGGAAATGCAAAAACCACTGAAGCGCACGAAACTGACATGGCCTTGCTTTTGGAATGCATAAATTAACTATTGAGATGAAATGGATGCCGAAATAGATGCCCAACATTTTCGTTGACCGCAGCTTCTCGCTATGCACACTTCCGGACATGCAAAATCGTACTCAGACATACGAGTGCGCATGTCGTCGAAGTGGTCACCCTTAATTTTAACAAATTTTAATTGAAAATCTGGTTTACTATGCTCTAAGCCGCCAAGTAAGCGCTCTGCTGACGATGAGAAATATGACTTCAAAAGCAACAGGTAAAAAGGGGGCCGTACATTTTATTAAATGTTTAGAAGGTTGAACGTGAAGGTGACTGAGACTCTGAAGCATTTTACTCTACAAAGACAAGGCGGATCCTTAAATACTAACATATAAATGGTTATGAAACCTTATTATAAAATTAACGGCTATTGACATACACGAAGGCATTAGGATTCATTAAATTTGCAGAATTATTCCTGCACACGATCTTGCTTTTTTCTCCGCGTAGATGATTGACAGGGAACGCAGTGAACGAGCAGAACTGCTTAACCGATTTTGCAACGCGTTTACATCGATAACTTTATCAGGGAAAGTCGGCAGTAGTGTCAACTGCAAGATATTTCAAGGCAGTATGGATCTATTCGGCTTTTTGGCGTTAGATACAAAAGTATATATTATCTTCTTTCTACTCCCCTTAATCCTGACTATGCCCATTCACTGGGTGAAAAATGAGCCACCACCGCAAACCAATCAATCACTTTCATTCTAACTGCGCAAGTTATCTTATCATTAACGCTTTCAGCCAGCATCGTCTGAAATAAACTCTGAGAGCATAGTGAAAGAAGCGTTCATCTCTTAGTCGAATGAGAGTGACTTGTAGGCGAACAGTAGGTGAGCTATCTTACGAAATGTTAATCAAAATTCCGCAATGCGTTTTCGTTTCGAGAAGATTAAGTAAGTAGGGTTGTAAAAATAATCACCCTGCACAGTAGCGCTATAATATTTCAGTTGCCTCAGGATGCCGTCTTTCGAGCGAACTTCCTTTCGGCTGCATGTAGCAAATAAACTCTGTAAAAATGGCTACTTAAATAGCATGCTTTTTTCATTAATTTTATTGCCCTTAATAAATTTAATTATATTTTATGAAAATATGCATTAAAATATCCATTTTTTGCCCGCTAAGTATATCCCTACGTCCTTTTTTAATCTTACACTCAAAGGAAGAGTTAAATTCGGTTTTCAAAAACTTTTTCATTCCCTGAATAATTTAAACCCGCTCTACCGCCACACCTGGATTCAGGGTTTTTAACCTACAAGCGGTATATTTTCCGAGTACAAAAACCCACAAATTAAACAGTGAATTTGAACCATATTGTTAACTTTACAAGCCACATTGGTAAATGCAGAGACACGACAATTCATGGATGGTCATTTCACGGTATTTACCAGTCACCCAATTAGAATATTTTTAAAAACCGGATTATATCACTCCTTTGAGTACAAAATTTTAAGAAGACTTAATTTTCTGCTGAATGAGCAAAAGAACGAATATGTTTATGCATGTTTTCCTTGAAATATAATTTTACTTTTAGGGACACCAAAAATCAATGTGAAAAATTCATGCTATTTAAGCAGTCGTTTTTTATAGTGTTTACTTTTTTGTATGCAATCGGATGGAAGTTCATTAGAAAGCGAGCATCCTGAGGTAACTGATATATTATAGAATTATGCTGACAAGTTTTACAACACTTCTTAATAAATCTTTAAGAAACAAAAACGCATTTCGGAATTTCGGTTGACTTTTCATACGTTATTTCTCCTACTGTACGTTATCGTTTTCTCACGGAGGTGCGCAATTCTGTTTTTCATTCAAGACGCATTTTACATGGCCGTCGCATGACGACTGGAGATGAGCGATTCAGAAGTACGACTTCCCACAGAACAAACGTCAAAACAAAAAGATTGGCAGCAAAACCCGTTAAAAGTGCTTGACGCGCTGTGTATTGCGAGTCAACGTACAAATAACGTTCGTGTATGTCAGGTAACCGCACGTATGCTTCGACACGCAAACCCGACAGTAAAGAGCGAAGGGGAAGAGACTGACACAAGGGCATGGAGACCCTTAACGACGATGTTAGGGGAGGATGTGGGGGAGACTACTTGCTTGATTGTGACTCTGAATCATTTCACCGCAGACCCAGTATGGAAACAGTAGTAGTTGGAATTTGAGGTGGGGTTATTTAGCCTGTGTAGTGAATTAGACACTCAGTAGCCGAGCCACGTATACGGGTTCTGTCGGCTGCCATCAGAAACACTGAAATTTAAATGCAAGCAAATTCAGACCATCTACTTCGGTATCTTTCTGATCGGGACGGAATGTAGCTTGTGGTTTAGCTGCGGACTAGATTAAACAAGTACCTAAAAATATTTTTCAGAAGCTCAATCATCGCAGTTCCTGAAGTTTCTGGTTGGATAATATAATAAGGATGTCAGATTCGTCATCTGGTCTTATAAAGTCCATTTAATCTTTAACACTAAAACATTATTGTGACCCTCCGGCGCTAAATTCGTTCCCTTTTGGTCACCAAGGTAGTATATTGTTATGCGCGGTTTAAGTCGCAGAACTGCAAATTAGCTAGACAATCTGTAGCATGGTTTTAATGACGCTTTTGTTTTTTCAGGTGAAATAAAGCTGCAATTTTCTGTTAAAGCAGATTCGTACATTACGATTACGGACTACAACTTAGTAGGCGGGAAAGAAAAGCATTTATTTGTGCAAAATTGCTGGAGCACACAAGATAATAAGAAAAGCAAAAAGATCTTACTGTTCAAAATGCACAGTTTAATTGTTCTGAGGATATTAGCGAGCGAATGCAACTCATAAAATTTGTCTGCTACTGCAAGAAGCATTTGTAAACACGACCTTCTCGGAATGCGTCCTGCATCCATTCTGTTTATTGGGTGAAGGAACAAACTACTATTTCAATGCAGATGATAAACGGTCAGTGAGGAGACTGGGGTTGCGTAAAATTCGCATCACAATATCTGCACACAGATGAGGGAATTATCCAATTTTGACAAACAGACAGAATGGAGGCGGTAGAATAATTGCATTTTACTTTCCCCACCCATGTCTATTACTGTGGCTTATTTCTGATCATCTAAAAAATGACAGTTCTCTACGTCATGGTTTATATTACAGATACGTCCATATTTTCGCCTGTTAGGGTAAGGTCTCTTATCATGACTGCTATCGGCCGGCACTTCCTGAAATGAAGCCGGTCTTTTCCTTTGAAGACAGGACAACAGACGATTCCATTTTCCGTAGCATGCGATTTTTGTGAGGCAATAAATGTAGGACTTTGGAAAATTAATGCATATTTCCGGCGCGAGTAGAAAGCGAACTTTATGTAACGGTTGCGTGACGACTAGCGCCCAGTGTTTTACAGACAAAAAGAGATGGACATTAAGTTGACGAGTTGCGGCCTGTTTGCCATCGCTGGTCTGTGATACACCGATTTTAAGTTGCACGCATATTTTTGCCTCTCTTTTAAAAAATGATTCAAAACAGATGAAAGATTGGGGTGACAGTAGATACGGGAACATCGGCTGATCAAGAGGACGTACAACAGTTTAATGCCTACAAAACTAGGACTGGTGAGGATGCCGCGAACAACATGGCAAACTACAAATCATAATGACGGGACAGTTATATCGACCACTTTCTCTCTATTTGCAGGTTCTCGACCTACCAAGAGTCAGGGGGCGATTCTGGAAGCCACAAAATTGTGACCTCTGTAAAATTCAAAAGATGGGTAGGTCTTCCGCCAGTGTGGAGGCAAAAGACCTCTAAGATGCATCACGCACAACATTTAAGCCAGACGTAGTCTGACGGTAGTTGAATATATGCTCCGTAGTCGACGTGTCGTTGTTTATTTGTAAACGGAGCACTAATTAACAGCATCCGTCTTCAGAAGCTTACTGCTATTTATCCTCCCCACTGGTGCGTACTTAGACTTTCAAAAATACATCACGACTGGGCGAAATGATTCCGCTAATACCGCTTAATTTCAGTAAATATCTTTTCATAGAAAGAGTGGCCTAACTGAATATGCACTACAAATTGTACTGGGCATCAAAGTAAGTCAGTCGGCAAGAGCAATAAGCCGCAGTGAAATTAATATTTCCAATGTCATCCCCTTCACTCTCCGCGTGGAATTGCAGACCAAACTAAATTGATGGGCAGTATTTTCTACTGACGTGGACATATCTGTTTAGTCAAATGTTTCTGTTAGAAATTCGGCATATTAATTCGCCTTCTTAAGCGTATTTTGCTAAAAATACTACTAAGACATTGTAGGCCGCGGAGGAATATAAACGTATTCGGAACAAAGAGTAGAATAGGAACATTGTTCGATGTACACAAATGCTTTCTACCGTAATCGAATATTCTTAGAGCAGTCCGCCTGATTTCGTCGAAGATCAAAGCTGTATTAAGAGAATAAACAAAGCCAACATTATTTATCCCATATTTGACTTTTATTTTGGTAAGAAATCTTTCGCGCATTCGTTCAGGAGTATGGTAAAATTGTGAAAACCATCATATGCACATTGCTGGATAATACAGTCCAAATTTTGACTTAATCAGGCAGTTAGTTTTGTACGACCAGAATTTGCACTTTAAGGGAGAAGTCGTTTACCATCAAGCATAAATAAAAATAACATGTTTTAGGAAAATCTGGAATGAATTATTACATATGGTGTTTCGGTAATTCTTCTCACTGTCAAAAACTTTTATAAACCAATGATATTTTTGGATAATGCTGGCGTATGCTCATTGCAATTAGGTCGATTCATCTAGCGCCGAAGGTTCAGTAGCTGCAGAGAATCGTAATATAAAAATGAATTGCGGCTACTCTATTTTAGAATGCGAAATTTAGACAAAAGGGACGTAAAAATACAGCAAAATATATAGATCAACGGAAGAAGATGCAATGAACGCTTTACGGACTTAGTTGTAAAGATGCTCTCTCGGATGTCTACATGTTATCATAAATGGAAAAACTGGCGGTCCCGTTTTGCGGTTTTCATCCTTAAAACCTCGTTGAGTTTTTAAACTTCTAAGGCAAAAAGGAAATTGAGGTTTGCATAAGTACAAGTGTTGAGGTGGACATTGTGCCTACGGTGTTTCAACTTGGCATAATGACTTCTTAAACGTCAGATATCAAAGGCCAACGTCTAAGGTTTGTAAGCGATGAAATCATCCTCACTTTTACAAGGAAATCTTCCCCGCCAGCGTTATATAACTTGCTGCTCTCAGGCATCCGTTTTTAAATATGTCAACTCGACGTAGCCCGTCAATTTGCAGTCTTTTAAAATCAGATTTCTGAGATGCTCGTTAATTTGCGCGAAATCTTACCCTAAGGCATACAATGGTAAGTGGCATCGTGGTTTTTTTCTGTGTCGTGAGACTGGTCTGAGTATCAAGGTTAATTATGATCAAAAACTGCGCGAATGTTTTAAGATTAATCTCCCTTGCAATGCCTGAGTTAAAGTCCTGACGGAGGCGAAATATCCGAATTTCTAAAAAACAACCGTGGGTTATGTAGTGTCGAATTGATAGTTTAACAGTACACGATGTTTTACACAAAATGCAGACTTATCTGCATACTACACTAAGCGTTTATTAAAGCACACTTTCCCGGCGCAATATAAATTCTATTTCCACGTTAAGCTTTTAATTATTTTGTTGGGTAGCAGTCTACCTTCATTCAGGTAGACTTTAGACGACGGCTATTTGTGTAATATTAACAAACAAATAGCAAGTTTATTCACTTTAGAATTTACTCTAAGTGTGTACGTGGGCACTTTTCGTCTCGGACTATTCGGCCTACACAATGTTTCGCTGCATTTTATTTTACTTAAACACATACCAATTGACTGAAGCCCTTTTATTTAACGTTTTAACAGATCGGAAGACATTAGCTGCCATTTATAGAGCCCTACGATTTCAAAGAATTTGGTCTGCTGTTTTAAATGCCATGAGCAGTTGCCTTGTTATCGACAAAAGCGCAGTTTTATTAATGAATTCCATTAAACAAGCCAGAAGTCGAACCAACTAATGTCGTCAGTAACCTTACAACACCGTTAAAACTTCGAAGTTTCCTTAGGCGAAGGCCGGCAGAAAGTTGGTTTCGGCAGGAGACGCGCGTCTGTCCTCATTTAATGACGGCGTTTAAGCAATTAGGAGAGCAAGCCAGGGAGCTATAACACTTAAGTTTTAAGCCTGTATGCAGCATAACTTAGGGAAAACCTAAAAATACTTAAATATGGAGGTACTAATACGGGCTGTTAATTCGCCAGTGAGGTTGCACAGATGTGAAGGAGAAGGACTCTCGCAAAGACTTCCGTCGTATACTTAGAGCAAACTTAAAGGACATGTCCTGCGAAACAAGCTAGGACTAACTGCTATACTGGACGATTGAAAAATCACAAGTTTTAAGGAACAGCTTACATTAACGCAAAGACAAGAAGATAAATGTCATGCTCTCGAAGGATATGAAAGCAGTTGACGTTCAATTTGCAATAATGTATAAACGTATCATCAGCGGACATATATGTCTGCTCAGAAAGTTTAGCAATGCATTCGACAATGACGAGACGACCGACAGTTTGCAGTTTTTGAATTGAAAAATGAAATGTAGGAAACAGATGGGAACTGTGATACTGAGATTCTCAAGGACATTTGCAGAAGTTCGTACGACTTCCTTATTTTAAGCTATAAGTTTCCATATGAGCTGGGACTCTAAGCAAACAAGCAAGAAGTTGCCTCGCTGATGAACACTTATAATAATCGCACGACACGTCGAGTCAATTGCAATCGCAGGCAAGTCAACTGTTATCGGCTGACATCTTGTATCCAGATCAGCTAATCCAGTAGATAAATGATGAGGTACTGTAAGTTGAGTCGAAAACGCATTTTGGAATTTTGACTAAAATTTCGAGAGTTGTCACATCTACTGTATATCAACAAGACTCTCGTCTACCTGTTCAACGCCAAAGCGTCTCTTGTACAATTCAGTTCCTGCAAATCCAGACAGTTATTTGAGAAACCGATGATACCACGTTTAGTAATCTTGCTGTACCTGCGAATCGCGTGTGTGCACATCTGGGCACGTCTACTGAAGTACTTAATTCACGGCTGCTTCCAACAACCGCACAGGTGGCATGGTCACATTTGCGAGTTATGCCTCCTCGAAGCTATATGATGTCTGCTTTGAAAAGGATGAGTTCTAATCTTTAACAGACTCCAGCACGAGACTGAATCGAGGGATGGACTGATTAACCTACATTTGCGCTGATGTGCGACCGTTGGGAAGTTTGCTCATTCGCATTTCCTTCGAGTTCTCCGACCAACATTTGCGCTACGGCAAAATAAGAATTTGGAAGCATGCAACAGTTGCTTTGACAAGTGTTTAGTTCTTAGAAGACTTTGTGGTTTCCTTCAAATTCTTAGGCATAGAATCTTCATCTAATTTCGCAGCAATTTTTTATTTAATTTTAAAATATTTCCAATCCTCAGCAGTGTGCCTAAAGTTACATAAGGAGGCAGTCGGAGAAGAAGCGAACCAAAAATCAGCGCCAACAAATCCAGCTCCTACGGAAAACAATGTCATAATCGGCAATTGTCTGGCTACGATAAGAAGGAAAAAGAACCTCTTCCTACCCCCTCATCGCATCCCTGTCTGTCGCCTTTTTGTCAATCTCTTATGTTCACTCCGCTTGAGGACTATTTCTAATAATGCCACGAGATGGTTAACCGGTATACCGCGCAGATTTGTCACCATTACCAATCAGACACGAGTTCAATCGATCCTAGTGTTCTAAAACCGCGACTAGAGAACCGCCCATTGATAAGATAGCTGGGTCCTCCTCTGAGAACGGAGGGTCAGGCCGCAAAGGGGCCTACCTAATGCGGCCTCGGTGGTCCTCCACTTTCTGTTGAGTTTCGCGCCGTCGATTTAACTGTTTATGCAAAATCCGGGTGCATCGTGCGTATACCAAACCGTGTCGCACTCGTAGATAGACCGCTTAGATCTAGCGATCACTGCGCTCGACCTCGCCCCTGTATCTGTGACTTTGTCTCGATACCGGGCTCAGGAATGTGGTGGAGGAGAGATTGTGATGGATACAAAGCAGGTCTTTCATTGCTATAAACTTATTTATGCACAATTCACCGTCACTGTGCCTAACTTGCTGTAGGTCACACGGTGCACATCGTCGGTAATGGATGTCAAGCTGTTATAAGATTTACAAAGCCCAACAGCGCTCAACCCACCGCCTAGAAATGTACCGATATGAAGTCCATCGCCCGCCCAGCATCGTTCGAATAAGCATCCTCTGATACTACCGTTTGTGAGGTTTCTAAGCAGGTGCTCTCTCCTGCCTATCATCAATAATGTTTTACATAAAACAGTATCGTGTTCAGATTGGCAAAGTTGAGATATCCGGATTGATTAATTGAAGACGAAGACAGGCTCTCCGGAAGAGCTTTATTTAAGTGCTGACTCTTCAAAGAGCTGGGTCGGCTCTTCATTGTCAAAGCGTAAAATGCACTTAATCGATCAGAACTTTAATTTGCAGTGGCAATTGTGTTGGCCGGCCTCATGCTGATCGATTTTTCCCTCCTCTCACTGCCTCGGCCTCTCGGGAGATGGTTGACGGGCGTTTTGCCTGTGTGCATTGTGAGTCACCACTGCGTCGAGGGGAACCGATTGGACTTTAGTCGGGCGGTCGGTCTGGCGGTTTTTCTTCTTCCTCACCGAGTAAACTCACCGTCGGGCTATCTCCGTACGGCCTTCTTAAGTCCGGTGGGGTTGTTTTGTCCTGAGCTCCACGATTGTGATGACGTAGGACTTTGTAAGCCACCCGCTGAAATCTCAGCCGTCATCTACAGAATAAATTGCAATGAGGGCGACTGCAACTATGTGGGCGAAACCGGGCGGAAGTTGCAAACTCGCCTACAAGAACACACATCGGCCAATCGGAGGTTAGACCCTAACTCTCAACTAGCAACACACGTTGGAGAAACGGGGCATACTTTTGACCTCCAGAGGGCTACCATCTTAGGCCGAGGCAACACAAAAACAGAACGGTTAGCTCTCGAGGCGTGGTTCTCCGATGCCCACTGTATCAACAGGCATCTGGACCTTCCTGCAGCTTGCAAAGTCCTATGTCATCACAATCTTAGAGCTCAGGACCAAACAACCACACCGGACTTAAGAAGGCCGTACGGAGATAGCCCGACGGTGAGTTTACTCGGTGAGGAAGAAGAAAAACCGCCAGACCGACCGCCCGACTAAAGTCCAATCGGTTCCCCTCGACGCAGTGGTGACTCACAATGCACACAGGCAAAACGCCCGTCAACCATCTCCCGAGAGGCCGAGGCAGTGAGAGGAGGGAAAAATCGATCAGCTTGAGGCCGGCCAACACAATTGCCACTGTAAATTAAAGTTCTGATCGATTAAGTGCATTTTACGCTTTGACAATGAAGAGCCGACCCAGCTCTTTGAAAAGTCAGCACTTAAATAAACCTCTTCCGCAGAGCCTGTCTTCGTCTTCAACAGTATCATGTTCCCGGACAAGTAACCACAAACGTTTTTGCGCCTTTTACTAGACACTATCTTCTTTTCTTTTACAAACATTATTTATTTTCCCGTAAGATCTCTGATTGTACGAGTAGCATCAAAGACCAAACACGATTTTTTCATTTGGATGAAAAGCTCAACGGTGTAAAATAACTACATTTCTCAATAGACCTGCGCAAATTCGATCTCCCTAAGCACCCAGAGGTGTTCTCTAGTGCCAAACTAATCGTTACTGTTTGTATACCTGGTGCACACCATCTCAAGATGTATTAAACCTGTCACTGCAACCTTTTCAATGTTCGAGTCATTTAATTTTCATTAACAAAAGGGGCCGCACAATTACAGTGTATAATGGACACAATTACCTGGGGACTTCTAAGCATTCTTTAATTAAATAGTCAAATTAAAGCAGCAGGCAGTTTGAAAAATTAATTATAAGCTTTTTAAAGTACAGGAGAATGTACAGGGTCAAACAAGCAAGATGGACGAAAGCCAGATGGGTTAAAGGACTAAAAGTGGATGAAGAGTCTTCATCCGCATGTTTATTTGACACCTTTATATGTTGCAGCTGCAATGGCATCGCTCTTCCTTGATACTTTCAACCTAACCATTTTGGTATGTGCTTATCTGCTGGACTTAGTATCATCACGCCATGACTTTGTGTACGTAACCTGCTGTTCAGACATGCTGCACTTACGAACACCATGAAAACATCCGCAAAAATGCACATATGTGGCACGCTTTTGTGGTTCCGGTAAACGGATCTGGTTGTTTGAAAGCCTGCTAAATAGAACTGTCGCTGCCTCATATTTAGCCAGCTAATTGCTGTTTATGCTGCCAATTTAAAAGATAAACAGTACGAAAACGATAAAAGTAAAAGTAGTTGTTTACGCCAATCGCATTCACGGCCTGTTCTGCAGAGGGAACTTCATAATAAATGTGGTATTTTATTCACCGTTCAGGAAGTCGAGCGTTGTTAATATAAACTTGACTGGTGCTTCGAAAATCTATCAAAACACAGGTCCAGGCACTGCTATATCTTCCGGAAATTGCGACTTCGTGCAAGTTTACTCGATAATAAACCCCCATGACATTTGCTAATTGTTTTTCAATGATAGGTCTGTGGTGCCTATGCCAGTGCCTGAATAGACTAGAGATTTTTAGATTCGAATCTAACACAAATTGACAATTATCACCGCTAGTACTATGACAGTTTTCTTAGAACCTACTTAGAGCCGAGCCTGGTTTTACTGTATAATAGAACGGGGAACATTTTTGCGTTGGTGCTGGTAAGGAAGCTCTGAAGTTGGAAGTTAAGTTAGCAGTTATCATTACAAGGTCACTTTTGCTATCAGTAGCAGTCCTTAAAGTCAGCTTGCATGCGTGCATTTAAACTTCAGTTAAACCAGTAAATTACAAGTAAATCTTACGAACTAACGTCGACACGCCTTAGCAAATCCTTGGACCAAAGCAAAACACGCAAGCGAATGTACATAAAAATCAAAAACATCATAATATGATTAGCAACGATGACCAGCGAATGTAAAGCCCATAAGGGCAAATAAGGCTGAAGTTTATTTAGGTCAGACGTCACTTGACAAGGCATGCCAGAACGGCTAAAGGAAGAGCAATCAGGCCGAGGCAGTCTGGGGGACCTTGCAGTCCCGGCGCATTAGGAAGAGGAGAATGGCAATGGAGAGGAGGAATTCGGCCACAACAGCAACCCAGAAAGGCCAGCTAAGTTGGAGATGCGCAGACAGTTTAGGCAGGTCCCCGCCATCGGATTGCACTGTCCCCCTTTGGACTTTTAACTGCTGTCGCAAAAACGATACCAGAGCGGTTCGGTTCTCATAGACTTCACGCTGGAGGATTTCAAGGTACTTTAAGAGTT
>CACRXP010000977.1:0-17143 GCA_902702965.1 Spirometra erinaceieuropaei
CCACAGAGCAGGATTTGCATGAAATTAAATCGGACAGAAAGTCTGATGTTCTGTGTTTAACACAGACTGTCTCACGCCTGCACGGAACTTTATCCTACGAGTCCGGTATGTGCTAGTGTTTCCTAAGCAGTGTGCCTATCTTCGTAATATCTAGAGCTTCAATGGACGATAGGTTAGTCTTAAAGAACAATAATGCAGCTTTCATGTGGAGATTTATTTCCGAGTTCGGAGATAACTAACGCAGGTTCAGAGCTCTAGAGGTAAGAGGATAGTTCTACAAAGTTGGATACAGTGAAACATTAACTAGACAAGTATTAAGACAAAAGTTATGACTGAAAGAGTGTCTCTCCCGGAGCGTACGCGCCGTTCTCCATAAACGGCAGAGTGCTCATTGATGCAAGGACTAAATCTAGACAACGACGTTTGGTCCTAGTAAAACCTTGTAGACTACAGAAAACTGATAAAAGTTTTTAGGGGAAAGACAGTGGAAGAAGACTTTGCACTGCAGTTTGCAGTACTGTGAGTCTAGTCGACGATTGTAGCTTCCGAATTGGAAGTGGAAGATATCTGAAGTTCCCAATAAAAGCGATGACGCAAGTTTCGGGAACTAATTGATAAATATAATCGGTCAATGGAACAAGTTTTATCCGCCTGAAGTTTCGGATTCACGCTCGGACCCATCATCAGAGACAGTGACAGATACGGGGATCCGTGCGCAGGAAGCTGCAGTATTTATAGAATGCAGTCGCCATGCTACCGCATACTTGTGACAATCGTTGCTCGCGGTGCGTTAATTGCTTGATGGCCGGCATGCAAGTCGTTAATTGCTGAAATTTCATCATCCGTGTTGGATGTAAGCGTGGTGACTGCTCGGTCACCTGGCTCACCGACATGCGCGCCCCCCGAGGGGCTAATTACTTTGGCCAGACTAAGTCTTACCACCGAATACGATGTGGGGATGGCATTACACTTGCTGATAGACCGGGGCCCGTGAACCATGACTCAAGTAACTTGCGGCACACGCGATTAGAACCTCTCGCGAGAATTTCGGCCTCATCGAACTTGAATGTGTGGCCGGGTCCCGTCGAATGGGCCACGACTTGGGAGTTTGTTATTTCTCCTCAATGCCACCGTGTGTTCGGCGATTCGCGTCCGGAGCAGTTTTCCAGTTCCGCCGACGTAGCTGCTTTACCCGCAACTCTACCAGATCCGACAAACGACTCCAGACGTTTCTTGAAGTGGTAGTAGGCTTTTTGGTCTCATCACCTGAAGTTTAATGGTTGCCTCCGGTATGCTTGCAACTTCATGCGAGAAGGAGACTGACGGCCTCGGAGACGTTCTTGGCGTACAGGACTACTCGCCAAAAATTTGAGATTGTCTCCAATCCCGGACGACATTTACGTCACTTTCTTGCTGCCGACTTTCCAGGCTAATCTTAACAATCTAAAACAGTAGTTCCGTCCCATGAGAGTTACGATTCAACTTATGAACTCGTCAATTTGAGACGCACTGTTGAGTCCTGCTAGTCGCGTCATTGTCGGACCGCATACAGGGCGATTTCGACCTGTTATGTATAATAGGTTGAGAACCGAGGACTTAATATCGACGGGAAAATATTTAAGAGGGAGTTAAGGTCGACCAAATAGGGATTGAGACATAACGGACCGAACAAAAGACGAAAGAGAAGGGACCGGGCCGCTCAGTCCCACACCCTTTCGAAACAAACGCTCCACATTTAAACACCTCACCCCTTCCGGGTCAGACTAAACCCGTTCATCAGCAATGACTGGACGTCAGGTGAAATCCCTTAAGAAGAAAACGACTCTGCTACATTTCCTGTTGACGTAACTTTACATGACTGTACAATGCTTCGTGCTGTTTAGAGCCAGTCACGCTTGACGAAATTGCAAAGTCACTATTTGTTCACATTTGCCAACAACTCCACCTCGGACCAGACCCACTTATGCAACTGAGTGACTTTCTCTGTGATTTATGTACCTCCTTGGTTTGATTGCCCTTGTTTTTCTTTCATTAGCCAACCGATTTTATAAGTATTCTGTGCCTGTTCATGGCTGAATAAACCGTCATTAAATGTGTGCTTTCAGCGAAACGTGTGTGTTTAGAATTCCTTGTCTGGACAAGGTAGTTATATTGTTTAATTCCTTAAGTATGAGGACAGGAAGCATTTTAACCCCATTCGAAGTGATGGACATCGCGATCTCCTTTCATATTTTATTCGACACGTGGAGTTAAATATCGTCCGTCCTTCTAGGATGTCGCTGACACTACTTCCATGTGTGAATGTACTTTGAGAGTTACAGGAGAAGGCCTAGATGACCCTTTTCATATTCAGTTGAAAAATAAATACAATTGTGTACCGTGAGCACAAAATATGGTCACGCAAAAAGCTTGCGGAGGCATTTTGCACCAAATGTGGGAGGACGTACAACGAAAAGCAACCAAAATGGTCGGCAAATTAAGTTGCTTCCCTCAAGAGAGACCCCTGGAAAAGCTTAAAATGTTTCCTCTCTCCTATAGACAATACAAAAGGGGTATGAGCATGGACATTGTGATCGTCCGAGGGCTAGACTGTACTCTTCAGTTTGATTATTTCTTCACAATGGCGCAAAAGACCAATCTTCGATGCAACTATTACAAATTGGAGATAAAATATGTCAAACATGGAGTACGGATCAAATTCACCGGCCGGCTGGGGGATGGAATGGCTTGTCGAACTCCATTGTCTTTTCGGAGAACGTTGAGGCCTTCAAAAATTACCAGATAAATTTATGCTTGATGGTCAAATATGTACTCGATAGAAATGACTTGCAAAATTGTTGTGCAAATATGTACGAGATTTTTATCCGTCTATCTGTAAATAGGGTTTTCCAAGACTCTGCCTATACCGTTTCATTGCTTTTGGTTCTGCCAAACTTCCTAGTGCCATAATTTTTCAGAATAACACACTCTCAGAATGCCTCACCATAAAGGACCTAGGTCTAAGTTATACAAATAAGCTTGCTTTATCACCTAACGCAGATACACTATCTGCCAAAGCTGCACAGAATTGTGGATTCATATCGCATAATTTTTTCCTTCCGGAAATGAAGCTAAGACTTTATCAAATGTTTGTTCTTCCAATTCTCAAATACTGCTGTCCTTTCTTTGGTTTAATGAACGCCTGCGACCGTAATAAAATCGAAAAGGTTCACAGGGTTTTCACCCGGAAACTGTTCTCTCAAGCTTCGTCCAGTATTTCTTATACTCAGAGATGTCAGCTGGCGAACATTAAGTTTTTGTGGGTTAGAAGACTCGAAGCTGGCCTTTGCTTCCTTTTTCGCATTAGCACTAGCTCCAATCTTCCGCTCATTGACACTCTCACTCCAAGGGATCGATCTTATGCCACGCGCAACTCCTCCATGGTGATTCTGCCGCCGCCTCCTCGCACTATATTTAAGCGCTCCCTCTTCTTTGCTTCCAAATATGTCTTCCTTTGGAATGATCTTCCGTCTGAAATTAGATTACTGCCTAAGTTACTGGTATTCAAGTTGAAATTACGCAAACCTCTTACACCGGAAAGCATAAAGGCACTTTTAACGGTCTCATTGCTGAACACTCAGATTCTTGACTTCGAGAAGGGTCCTCCTGTGATTAAGTGGTAGATCAAGTGGTAACCCTCAATTATATCATTAGAAACCCCTGTTTTGAATTGGTTTCTAAATCCACTGCTATCAATCCTCCCCCATAGCGACAATTTTCGCGCTTTTTGATGTCATCTCCCGCATTCCGACCTCATGCGGTCTGTCGACGCCCACGGCGGAACCTTCAGTATTCACCGCCTACTAGTAGTTTGGTCGTACCTCCCTTCCCCACTGTTCGGCTGAGCTGGAAGCGTGCTGTGGCCGATCGCATCTGGGTTCCTTTCGACTGGCCTCTTTGACGCGAATAGTCTCATGCGGCGTATCAATCCGGCCCAGACGATGTCAATTGTGAATCCCGTATACAATACCACATGCAGGCCAATCCTGTCTGACACGCATACGTACCCCTTAGGGCTGACATTTATTGCTGCCTGACGATGTCCGACTTTTATCCGTTATATACCGCCACATACAGGCCAGTCCTGTTCGCATTTTTCTGTCATTATTTTTTATTGAGGGGTTTTTTTCTCCTGTAAAATTAATCCAATCCTTTTCCAATTTTTGTATGGAATTTTTTTCATCCCTCACTAATAATTTTTCTCTATGGACTAATAATTCAAAAACTATGAATTGCATTTCGTATAGATTCTGCCTATCTCGCCTAAAATTCGCATGTAAATTTATTTTTACTTGCTTTGATGGGACCCTGACGGGTCTTTAATAAAAAATTACCATTTTCAGCATTATCACCCGGAAACTTACACTCCTTAAGCGCTAGAATTTACCTCCTCCCACCTTCCGCGCAGTCGGTGCTTTCTATTATTTCTTCCGTTTAGTTCAGTTCAGTTCAGTTTATTGAGGGAAATAGGCGTAAGCCTTTGAGTACCCTATTTGCAACGTAAAAAATGTGTGGTATACAGATAGATGTTCTGGGCTGAGATAGTTCGAACACGCCCATTATGGTGGGACAAAACTAGAACGAGTTACAGGGGGTGAGCTCGAGTTCTCATCGCTCTTGGTGATTTCGGAACATAAATATGTCAGGATTCTTCTTAAAACTTTGCATAGATGGTGACATCGCAACATCTGCGGGAAGCTCATTCCATGGTTTGACCACCCTAACCGAGAAGGAGAACTTCCGCACATCCAGCCGTGTCTGCTGAGTGCGCAGTTTTAACGGGTGACTTCGGAGTTTGGTCGTGGTAGCAAACTTAGAAAACTCCTCGAAGGCCAGACTGCAATTCAGCTCCTTTATAATACGGAAGGCTTGCAAGAGATCCCCGCGAAGTTGCCTGTAACTCAAAGGAAAGAGGTTCAGATTTACTAGGCGGGTTGCATTAGGAAAGGTGCTTTGACCCCTAACCATCATCTTGGCTCTCTTCTGGACTCTTTCGAGGCAGTTTTGATCCTCAACAGCCCACGGCCTCCAAGCCTGTATGCCGTACTCTAAATGCGGCCGGACGAATGTTCCGAATGTCTTAGAGAAATCTTCTTCGGCAAAACCCATAAACACACGCTTGATGGCGTACAGTACGGACATTGCGCTTTTTGCCACCCTCGAACAATGGGCGGATGGTTTTACGGAACTCGTTGTCAGCACGCCGAGGTCCCTTTGGGCTTCGACCTCTTGTAGGGCTGCACCGCGCAGAAAGTAGCCTCTTGTGCTGGCGGATCTGACTGTGTTGCCTAGGCGAAGTATGCTACATTTGGCAACGTTGAACCGCAGGAGTCAACGGTTTGACCATTCGCCCAACCGATTCAGCCTCGTCAACATCCATTTCATCGGTGAGAACAGGTGCGAAAAACCGACTTAGGTGTTCTGCCCTATTTTTGAAGTTGAGCCGCACACCGTGAACTTGACTGCTGTAACGTCGGTAAGGCAAACTTTTGGCCTTTCGGTCCTAAATGCCTTCATTACCCTTATTTCGACGCCTGATTAATGGTCTTAAGTATCTGTCATATCGGGACGGGCCGAATGCGCGTGACCTAATTTATCGATCCTGCATACAATTAAGCTCTAGACTGCTCTGGACATCCCAGATTATGCGTGAACTGTTCGCTAACCGTTTTCTACAACCGACTGCCTATTTCAAAGACGCAAACTGGACACTGTGTTGTATTTGCATTATTGTTCGGATGGTTACAGACAGAACTTTTGATGACCCTATTTATGTACAATAATTTCTCATATGAACACTCACAATCGTGTTAAAAACGTGTAGAAAGTGGTCTGTTTACGATACAGTATTAGCAAAAAGGAGTCGCTTTTGCAAATTGTGGGTCAGTACGAGAAGATTGTGGATGTCGAGGTGTTTGAAAATGCCGGCTGTGAGTAGTCGTGTTGTGAAAAGTGGCATTTATTGAAAACTAGCTGGATCCCGCCACGCGTTGCTGTGGCTCAGTCTGATGAAATATTATAGAAAAAAGAGAGGAAGGGGACACGTTTCTTATATGCTGAAGTGCATAATGGTTGTGGATATAAGATATTGTTGTCGTTGCGTTGTCTGCGCAGACACAAATATTGTCTAGTCTGCCGACTCGGGAACACGCAACGTATAATTGGTTATGTGAGAAGCAATCCGTTTGCAGATCCAAAACCGCACAATTCTAAGGACCGGCCCTAAGCTTTGCTGATCGTGAATGCAAACGCCAGTCGAATGGGGAAATGCAGTATACTAAATCGAAATGGCATGTCAGTTGGAATCAGTGGAACGCGAGGAATACGGATATGCCCTCCTTTAAAAGGTTCTGTCGTGATATTGGATTCCCGTACGTTGTTCACTAATGGGTTTACTGCAAGCCACGTGCCGTTGGCAAGCTTCGGTCGGTTGATTTCTCGCAGCATTATAACCGGCTCACCGATCTTCAATCACAATAACCGCGCCATCGTCCCTGGCAGATTAAGCGAATTCAAAATTTCTGTGACAATTAACTACCTCGCCTGGTTCCACAACAGTGTCGACGGACGTGCATGGGAATTGCCCCGCTTTGTACCTTAGACTGAATAGTATGGTTAAGTAGGTAGACTTATTGGTTCTTGGCCGCAAGAATAGCGAGTTCGCTCAGGCAATCGTGATTCGTATAATTGGTTTGAATATTGGAAAAACCCCTTCCAACCAAGTCTTCCTCTGACGACACTAAATTTTCGAAGGTAGGAGGTAGTGAAATGCGTCCTGAAGTCGAATCAACCGGCATCGATCCGTTTCCAATTGCCGGCAATTGGTGTGAGAATATCTCAGCTGTTCAGTCGTTTTGCAGCTGGACACGCATATCCGTAGTTAATTTTAACTTCTGGAGGTGGCGCCACAACGTAGAGTATTTTAGGCAGGCATTTATTTCATCGGTTGGTGTCGGTCGAGGAACTGCAGGCAGTATTTGCCCGAGTCTCCTGCAAACAGTAGCAATGCGCCTCCAAATGGTCTGCTGTTTCCATGCAAATCTTGCAATGATCGGTCAAGGACCTCCAGCACTTTTGTGTGCCATTGGGCATTCATCTCAAACAATAAGTTTGCATTTCTACAGTAGTTTTCCCATACCGGATGTCTTGGAAATGTCGCACGTGGAATTCCAATCAATTGCACGTTCAACGGCAATCGTAAAGCTGAATGAACAGTTCTTCCACCGGGTAGCAAGTTCGCAGCTATTCCGGACGACAGAAGAGCTAAGGCTATGTCAATTTGGGACCGGAGTGCTGCCAGATTCAGTAGTAGTAGTAGTAGTAGTAGTAGTAGTAGGAACGTTTTTGCCAGTCCCTTTCTGGCGCATCCAAAAAATTCTTCCAACCCCGCTATTGGCAGTCCGGCTTATTTGATCGTAAATGCCATTCGGCTCCAGTGTTAGCTTAGGAATGCTTGATTGCAGATACGACAGCAGATCAACCCTGTGGTACGTTTGCTCACGCCGCAAATCCACGTCTAACGAAGTAGCAGCAGATCGCTTTTGGTGATGGCTTTCCCATTTGATTGAGAACTTTGTTCGTGATTTCTACGTACACATCCTCAATCATTATTAACACCTCGTTGTAGATTTTCTACTGTGAAATCATCATTTGATTTGTCCTTGCGTATTCGACGGAAGATGTCTTCTACACGCATTCCCTGTGCAATACTTAGGCACTTCCGAATGCAGCAGTGTTTTTGCAAACGCGTCATTTTGGCTTAACGTAAAGAACGTAGTTAATGTTGTTGCCGGTAGATCTAGGGCAACCTATTTCACATTTGCAGCTGTAAAGTAAACGCATTGCACATTCTCTAACTGCACTGCGCGATTTCATCGAGTTGTATGTCCACATCCCTCCCCCTCCTTTCGTGTTGCAGACCGAAAACGGCCATGTCGCTGCCTTTATTCACGTACTTACAAATGTACCTAATTCATTTCCCGGAATTGCGGTTTTCCGCGTTTTTGTGAGATTCGTTTGCTTTTAAGAGCAAAGACGAATACGAAACAACCTAGCAATTACCGACTTGTTCGTCACCGATTCGCATTCGTACGGTTGTCAATTTGCCGACGCCTTTCCCTGATGGTTTTCATCGCCGCGACTGCGTGCAAATCATTGTCGACGTCGGCGTCAGGTAATTCAGCGTATATTTAATCGGCGATTTTGTTGGAAGTGATCTTGCTGTAGAGCCAGATCCAGGCATGTGCGTGGGGCAGTGCCCATCTTTTGCCATTCTCCATAATACATCCAGCAGCTCACAGACCTAAAAGCCTCGTGTTTCACCATGAAGTTCATCAGCGATTTCAGTTTCTTCTTAAAAACACGTGCTGTGATGTTAGACCTATTCACCAGCGATAGCCCAGGAAGTAAGGTCTGATAAATATCCCCCCAAAGTGGATTGCATGTGAATTTAATGAGTAGGTCTGGACGCCCGTACTGACAAACATAAGCAATTTCACCTCGAGCGTACCCGAGCATATGACGCGTGGACTGTCTGTGTGTGTGGAGGACAAAATTAGTAGCCCTACAACGTTAGTTGTATTACTGTCGTTTACAAAAGCATCATGCAAAGGAATATATTCTTTAGAGCGCAGCCCGGTCTGATTCAAGCGAATGAAAAGCAGGTGTCCTGTTTCGACTTTTGCATACCTATCCACCATGCAGTGATGAAGCAATTGATAGCATTTCGAAAGGGGATTACTTACATTCTGTTGAATCATAAGTCGGCAGGAGTAGTAGTTCATTGCGCTGCATTTCATGTGCGTTTTTTCGTCACAGACTGGATTTATCATCCTAACGTTGAGGTGATATCCATCGGCACCATCCCGAAAAGTAAATGGATACTGCGTGAAATCGGTCTCCGACTGCCGGTATAAGTTGGATGGCAAAATCGTTAGTCTTCCAACGGGTTTTGCCGTGCCGTCGTTTCAGCAGCATCACGCAATGAATGTGTTCTCCAGAGCGCAGCGTGAATGCTGAGCACGGAGTCGTGTTTGACGCTCGTCTGCTGTTCCTCGCTGGCGCCATTTGGCCACTCTCAGTTGGTATTGTTCATTCTGTTGTGAACTAAGCAGACCTGAAGCTGCAGAACGCGGTCGCCGTGACCGCAACCGGGTTTCAGCAAGCCGAGCTGCACTACACTGGGCTGACATTGGGTAACAGCCCTATTATATGGGTTGTGCGGGGGGGGTGTGGGGCTGGTGTTAACTGCATCCAGTCCTCACCCTCGAGAATCGCCGAGTAAGCGGTGACGGCCCTATTATGTGGGCTGTGGGACAATTTTAAGTGGCGTCCAAGTGTTGCCTGTTTTTTTGCCCCAGGGGTGGTTTGCTCTGGCGGCCCATATTGCATCGACCCAGAGAGCGTGGAGGGCCTGCTCAAGTGCCTGCAGGGTGGGTGGTGGGGTGGGCGCGGCCGTTGGGTGGAGCACGTGCGTTTGAGCGAATGTCGGTCAAGTGGCCACAGTCTGGGCGCACATGTGTACGCACGGATGTAGGTCAAGTGGCCGCAGCAGGTGGCGTTGTTATGCCGGAAAAAATCCGGTTTTTTACCCATCACAGGCATACTATCGGCATAGTTACAAAAACCCGGCCCTATGCGCTGGCTGTGTTGTGTCCAAATTTCATTTCAAAGGGCAGCCAAAAGTGCGATAAGGGTGTTATTTGCGCTGAGGCGAGGATTTGTGCAGATCGACAAGGAGCTGTTCGGAAAAACCTATGGGGCATTCGTCCGGTCTCACTTAGAGTATGCAGTCCAGGCCTGGCGACCGTGGTTAAAGAAAGATTATCAAAGACTGGAAAGAGTACAGGCGATGGCTACGAAGATGGTCAAGAATCTTCATCATTTGCCTTACGAAACCAGGCTGACTGAACTAAATCTGTTTCCTCTAAATTACAGGCAACTGCGCGGCGATCTCATTCAAACCTACAGGATTGTCAGAAGCCGAGAGTGTGCCCTAGATTTTGATGAATTCTTTGAATTGGCCCGGACTGACCGTCTGCGTGGTCATCCGTTCAAACTGCAAAGGAAGCGGGCTAATTCGGACGTCCGACGGAACGCCTTCTCACACAGGGTCATCGGGGCATGGAATGGACTTCCTGATGCCGTCGTTCTTTCTGAAAGTGTTAAATCCTTTAAGTGCAGACTAGACGCTCACTTGTTGAGAACCTACTGTACATACAATCATGATTGTTTTAGCGGCGGCAGTTTGCGCCTGGCTCACACTTACCGCTAACTTCTTAACTTTTCGCATTTGCTGATGTAATTGATGACTTTATTTCTGTTTATCGACATGAATAGGGTGCTCAAGGGCGAAAGCCTCATTCCCTTAATAAACTGACTTAAACTGACTTAAATCGGTGCAGCACTTTCAGAGATTACATATAACCCAGAAAAAACCCTTCCATTTTTATATATATAGATTGAGGAGCAGTTTTTCTTCCCAACATGTAGATTGTGTCAACCGTCACCATTACCCCCGGCAACGAATTTCACGGTCGGACGACTCGTTGAGTGGGGGAGAACCTCCTACAGTCCAACCGCGGGCTAATGATGGTTAATAAGTTAAAAATGAGTTTGGGCAAAATATAATTTTTTTGTGGGTAGAGATTTCCCAATTTTGCACAAGGAATGCCTTCATTATAAGACGCCGAGGATATAGGTGACACCGAATAGGATTCACTCATCATGGTAGTAGGAACAACCGGACTTCTGAAACATTAGTATTTTTCAGCCGTGCTTGATTATAGTCAAGAGAAAATTGCGTCGTCATATCACGTCTGAACATAATACGGCCCAGACAAATGATGTGAGAAGAATAAATGAAAAGCATGTTCCCGGAGAAAGTGAGGGATCACTCTGTATACGGATGGCCGAGCACGCAGCACCTGTGAAGAGGAAAGACGCTAGCTCTCAGGCGGCAGCTCATTCCAAATAGCAAAGTAACCATCACGCCAACATTTACCATGAATGATGAGACTGCGGCAACTTAACGCTCGGCCGCCGACAGACGAGCCATTAGTGCATCAATTACAACCAGAGCGGTGATCGCGAGAGCTGTTAATTATGATACTCATGTGGTCCCACGGCAGCTGCGTATTATAAATACTGCAGTCTTCGTGTCTTCCCTGTTTTTGTCTGCGACCGTCTATGATGATGGGCTTGAGTGAGAGTCCGAAACGTCAGGCAAATTAGCTTCTTGTTCCAGTGATCGCATTTCCTTCTCCTTCTTAGCGGTTCCCTAGAACTCGTCTGTTCGCTTCTACGAATAATGCTCAACCTCTCTATATGATATCAAGTTTTTGAAGCTGGACCTTGTTGAGCATTTTTGATTTGGCATCAGATTACTTGAGTTTAATTGGCTGTCCTTGCATATCAACATCCAAGTGCAGGAAGCTAGCCTGGAAGACGAATAACTTGCGCTATCATCCTACTTGTACCGTTTGCATTCATTTTTTCTAACCAATTAGAAGTTTACAAGCTGAACTTGAACCCGGTAGGTTAGCGCTAATCGTCGTGACAGGCGACTGGACTCTATTTAAAGCGGTCTTTGATGTGCATTAGATGACTTCACCTCCATCAGCGAAAAGGCAGCACACAAATATTTCAGAAGACCTATTTTTACCGAAGAAAAGAAACTGTATATATCTTAACAGTTCGAACTCAGTGAGTAACCCTCCTCGATACCGGATTGTTTCTGTCACGTCCATACTTCTACGTAATCCAACTTTTAGGTTATGACGGTCAATGGTGAGACGGCAGTTGATGAGGGTCTGTACAGTCGTCAGCTTTATGTCATGGGGACTGATGGAATGCGAAAGTTGCAGCACACAAACGTTCTGATATCTGGTTTGGAGGGTTTGGGTCTGGAGATCGCAAAAAATGTTGTCCTCGGCGGTGTTAAGTCAGTCACACTTCATGATCCCGATGATGTTTCCCCCACGGACTTATCGTCCAACTACTACGTTTCCTCGGCCGACATAGGCAAATCTCGAGCGTCCGTTTGTCAGCCGAAAATTGCGGAGCTCAACAATTACGTACAAGTCAATGTGCTTTCCGCGCCGAAGTTGACCCCGAAAATCGTTTCCCAATATCAGGTCGTTGTTCTGACAAGGGGCTCGTCTGACGAATGGCGAGAGTTGTCGGAGTTTTGCCACAAAAACTGCATCAAATTTATCGCCTGTAAAACATGTGGATTGTTTGGTCAAATTTTTTGCGATTTTGGCGATGAATTTACAGTATCCGACGGCACTGGCGAAGAGCCGCTTTCTGTGATGATTCAGTCGGTCGAAAAGGTATTCGTGATTGGATTTTATTTTCGCCTTCAGAGTAAAGATGGTGTTGTTGTTTGCCTCGAGGAAACGAGACACGGCTTTGATGATGGCGACTACGTAACTTTCTCCGAAGTTCAGGGGATGACTGAATTAAATGGCTGTGAGCCTAAGAAGATCAAAGTCATCGGTAATTATCCCTGTCCCTATGTTAATTTTCCTAGGACCTGATGCATTTTCCATTGGAGATACTTCGGGATTCAGTGAATACAAGTGTGGTGGAGTATGCACTCAGGTGAAAATGCCTGAGAAAGTTCACTTCGTTAGTGTACTTTTGGTCGTAACTTTCTCCCCTAGGACGACTATTCCACTGCCTTTCTGTCTCCGGAGTTTTTAATAAGTGATTTCGCCAAATTCGATCACCCTGGCCAGTTACATCTTCTTTTCGAGGCCCTGAATAAATTCCAGTCAACACATAAGCGACTCCCAGCGGCATGGGATGAGAACGACGCAAAAGTTTTTGTTCAATGTGTTCGGGATCTTAACCAGGGCCTCAAGGGGTCACCCTGTCACCTGGAAGAAATTAATGAGTCCCTCGCTACTGCTTTTTGTTATATTTGCGCCGGCGAATGCTGTCCGATGCAGGTACCTTTGTCTTTGTGGCCTCACTTTCGCTTTCAGTCTGTTATAGGCGGGATCTCCGCCCAGGAAGTTATGAAAGCCTGCACAGGTCGCTTTCGTCCCATTAAACAATGGTTTTACTTTGACGCGATCGAATGCTTACCGGCACCTCTTTGCAAGGGAGGAACCCCAAGCCCGATACTAAAAGATAAAATCACGCCAAAGGATTCGAGGTACGAGGGACAGTGCAAGATTTTCGGCAGCGAGTTTCAGGAGAAGTTGGGAAGCCTGAAGTATTTTATCGTAAGCATATATCCTTCTCTGATGTGTGGCTGGTAGGTCGGTGCTGGTGCCATTGGTTGTGAACTGCTAAAGAATTTTTCAATGATGGGTGTCGCTTGCGGAAGCGGTCGACTCTTTGTGACCGATATGGATACAATTGAAAAATCCAACCTTAACCGTCAGTTCTTATTCCGTCCATGGGATATTCAGAAGTGCAAGTCGGTTGTTGCTGCAGCCGCAGCCAAAAAAATCAACCCAAATGCAAGTTCCAGTCGTGAATACATTTTTTAGATCAATATTGTGCCTCATGAAAATCGTGTTGGTCCAGAAACTGAGGCCGTTTATGACGATACCTTCTTCGAGGCCCTCGATGGTGTCGCCAACGCGTTAGACAACGTAGAAGCTCGCACTTACATTGACCGTCGTTGTGTGTATTACCGAAAACCTCTCTTGGAATCTGGCACCCTTGGCACGAAGGGAAATGTACAAGTTGTCATTCCACATCTGACGGAGTCTTACTCCTCATCCCAAGTAAGGTTGCTTATTAACGTTGACAACGTGCTCAGGATCCCCCGGAAAAGTCTATTCCTATGTGCACCTTGAAACATTTCCCCTATCAAATTGAACACACATTGCAGTGGGCTAGGGATACTTTCGAAGGTTTGTTTTCTCAACAGTCGCAAGCCATGGATTCCTACATGCGGGTAAGTTCAGCTTATGACTCCCACGATTGTTATTGGTGTAGCCGGCCCTATGGCTATCTTTCCGCTGCCTCTTCATAATCTGGGGATTCTTCATATTTCGAAGTGGCAGCAAGCCCTCTCACCCATAGTTTTATCATTCTATCGGACCCATGGCTATTTGCGGGACAGCGTTAGTCAGACTCATCCAAATTCCAATCTCATCCATCCCAATGGTCGAACCTGCGCAGACAAGCCGTTCTTGCGCGACGTGTCGGTTACGGGGTCGCTTGTATCAAGAAATGCCAGAGAATTACATAAGGATTTTTGGGCATGCGAACTCCTAACTGTCCGCTCTGCTATAGCCCATTACAATTCAGTGAAGGAGGACACTAACCTGTTCACCCTCCGCACGGCACACACACCAGGGGTATACTTCTGTTTGCAGAGGTTTACACGTCATTCATACCAGTAAAGACTTCGACCTATCCCTCCTGCCTGCACGGCAGAACCCATCTGTGCGTCAGCTTTGCTACCAAAACGAGCCATAGAGCTTGCTGTCATATTTGGTCTCACCAAGTGACCGGCCGCCTTCAACCATGGCTTCTAGTTTTTTTGTGGCCTTAAGTTAAATGCTTTCGGGTCTGCAGATCAACACCTGCCTTTATTCTCAACATCTCACCACCTTTGCAACAGGTTTGCTGTATTTCTGATAATTTAAGAGTAAAACCTAGGTCTCCGCTCTTCAGTTAGCCCAAATTGTCATATACTCCGCTCATCCGCTTCGTCCTGACCGTTTCTGCCTTCAAATGCTGATACGGGCAGGAGCACCTATTGAATGTGCTAAGTGGGAACGTATGCTTTGTTTTTTCTCCACACCCATGAAAACCAACAGTCTACCAGAGCTGTTAGAGTTCGCACAAATGGCTAAGAACACCGCAGCAGTCACACGGTTAAGTCACAAATTAACTTCCTGCGCTTAAATAAAAGGTTACAATAACGTGTCAACCAACATAACTAGGCCGTCAAGATAGGGGATTTTCTCGCTGTAGTAAACTTTCAAAATTATCTCGTGCATGCTCTGTCCTGTTTACCAGAATCCTGGACAATTTTTTTTCAGAATCCAGCGGACTTCCTTGCTAAACTCTCCTCAGGTTCGGGTAGTCAGCCAGCAGAAACCCTAGAGACCCTAAAAGCCAATCTAGTCACTTCCCGCCCAAAGAACTTTGACGACTGCATCGCCTGGGCCCGCAACTTGTGGCAGGTAGGTGCTTTTCCATCTGAAGTCTCGATGCGCTCTAGATCGCATCTTCATATAGACTCGTTTAAAGTTTCAACAACAAAGTGCACTATGTCACTAGCGCGAAGTACTTCTGTACTATTTCCATTGTTCACTGAATAATTAGTCGGGCGAATATCAGCGGCGTGTCGAACAAGGAACCATTTGAGTACTGAGTAGAGAGGATAATTTTCCTGCAGTTCACTCAAAACTCCACGTATACGCACCAATCATTAATCATTTGTAAGCGCAATTGAAGCTTATGTGCAGTGTAAAATGCCTTTTTTCGTTAACATGCTTCTAAAGACCATGCTTTCCTATAAATTCAAATTTTAACTCCTCCTGCCTTTCTCATCGCAACCGGGCCATTCCTTGTACTACAAGAAAACCAAATAATACTTCTGTGCGTTTTTGGCCATACGCGCAAATTGTGCTTCTGATTTTGCATAAGTTGTTTTTTTTCCAACATTGGTGCTATCCTGATCCCCCACCCCAGTGAGATCCGGGGAATATGTCGCGATTGATTCACTACTTCCTTATCAGGATCTTTTGGACGGAGTATTCTTAAGGTCGGAAAATCAGTTCCAGCTATTCGCGTATGTCATAGACACTAGAAATGCATTCTGACTTTAAACCCTCACCTGCCTGCCTAGATTCCCCGTCCCAAATATAATTTTTTTCGATCAAAACATTCATTTTATCTCAGGTTATTTGCGAAAACAAACTTCCAAAACGTTTTGAGGCACATCAAACAGTAATCTATGACTTTGCTCAAGTAGCCTTGGGTTGCGTAAATCTTCGCAATCCATACGCGCATTTATCAGAATTACATGGAATGCGCATCAATTTCTCTGCTCCCCTGCTTTGTCTTCTTTCGTATTTCGATGCCTAGCAATTGTACAACGGTTTTGCTCTTAGGCTGCCTATCGACTTAGTAAATTTAATAAGTATGTCAAGTCTTTGTATGCTCTCTTGGTGATGTATGGCGAACGGCCCTGCAGGAAAACCGTTTTCAGCCACTCGGATGGTATTAATATACATTTAACTACTCAAATTGCAAAGTCAAGTTGGCAAACGTATTTTCAGTGACATCGTCAGGCTGATACAGTTACATGGAGGAATGAAAATCTACACAGAATTAACAGTGTTTATAGGGACAGGACAGTTCATTAATTTTCAGTTTTCTTCCCCTAAACATCAAACGAAATTCGGTCCAGGGATCGGCGGCTAGAGTGAGGCGCATCTGCTCGCCTGACGTTATAGAAGCAGAGCTCCAACAGCTGCGGAACACACTTCGTGAGAACAGACACCCAGATAGATTTATCCTCCGAAATATTGGAGAACGCACTATAAAACCCGCTGTCGCGACTGCAAGGGAGGAAGATGCATTCGCAAGACTGCCTTTTGCTGGGAACGCAACAAGCGAACTAGTCAGACGACGCTTAACTACAGCTAACACCAGAGCATTCCCTGCGACGAATTTACGCGTATGCTTCACCAACTCCCCCATCCTGCGTTTGCGAGGTAAAGACAGACTACCGTCGGAGGCCACATCAACGTGCATTTACTCATTCACTTGCTCCTGTGGAGCGGGGTATATAGGCCGTACAACGAGACGCCTGGTAAAGAGGGTGCGTGAACGTATGGCCGTCTGGTTAGACAGAGGTGAGACCCGATCGATTTCGAGTTCCATTCTCGCACATTTAGTCGATACAAATCACCGAGTCGATGCCAAGGAAACATTTCAGATTGCCTACCGGACACAAACAAGCTTCTCTAAAGACCTACGCCAACGGAGGCTAGCAACGGCCGAGGCAGTGGCTATACGGCTAGCGAAACCAGTGCTATGCTGTCAGAAAACGCTGACACAGGCACTCTCTACTGTGGCCAACGCCAACCCCAAGTGATGACAACATGCCGCCTCAAATCCCTAA